>OX393555.1:61189719-61410592 GCA_947650365.1 Chamaelirium japonicum | reverse complement strand
TCTCTCTCTCTCTCTCTCTCTCTCTCTCTCTCTCAGATGCGCACTTCTGAGTTCACAGCACCTAAGCTGGGGGCAGTAAAAAGATTGATACCACCATTATCGTTAGATCTGATGTCATTTAATAATGACAATGGGCACTAAGTATGAGTCAAAATAGAGTCCATGTTGCTTTCACGATCTCCTTCTCTATTTATTTAATTGTTTTAATATATTATTCTTTTCTAAACTCCAGTTGGACAACCAAAGCATCAGATTCTTGAGCTCCTTATTTTAACTAAAGTTTTCTTGATCAGAGCTTTGCAGTCTTTTAAGAAGTAATTTATTCTCTTCCATCGATTTTAGGCTTTGTTCATGTTGAGAATAGTACGCACCACATCGGTAAAGTGGTGGGAGCTCTATGACTTTATATACCGTTGCTTCCTCCCTCTTATCACCGGTTTTGAGGGAGCACGGAAATCGTAATCAAAGCTAAGCCCACCCCAGTCTCTTCTTCATGTGGTCCCGTCATACCCTCTTTCTCCCTCCGATCGAGATCTTCTCTCTCTCTTTTATTGAGAGGCACTCTGTGTGCGGACTGGTGTTGAGAATAGTACTCCCACATCGGTAAAGGGCATATATAGTTCCCCTCTCCCTCTTATCACCGATTTTGAGGAGGCACGGGAATCATAACAGTTGAAATAGCTCCTCAAAAGCAATTTGGATATCTCCATTACAAACTGAATAACTGGAATGGTTCCTGTCAAAAGGTGAACGGGATCGACGGCTAGCTGGATTGGAGGAGTCACTTGCACCTTATATTTTTTGAAGTAACAACAGAAGGACTTTAATTTTCAGATTCATGCAAATTTGTAATTTTTATAAATATTTAATATAAAATTCAAATAATCACTACTTGGGGGTGGAGAGGGAGAGAGAGAGAGAGAGAATCGAACCGTTGAAGAAACGATGAGGCCTTTCTCGTTTGGAATACTCTTCCCATGTCTCAAAACTCAGTAGCTGTTGCGGACAAAAGGCAATCCAATCCCTCGGCCATCTCCTACAAACCCCAAAAAGAGAGAGAGAGAGAGAGAGAGAGAGAGAGAGAGAGAGAGAGGAGAAGGCTGGGAGGAAAAGCTAGAGAGAGAGGAGAAAGAGAGAAAGATGACGTGCATGTTGAGCTGTAATCAGTGTGGTTACACCACAAAGATTACTAGGGGCAGCTCAATTGCCGGGGACAGCTGCATCATGGGCAGCACCTGTAATTGTGCAGTCCTCTGTAATATCTGTAATATGTGGTATAAACCATCGCTAGTCGTCGCCCTCTAAAGCACCCTCCTTCTGTCGTCGTCATCCACTGAAGCCCATCTTCCGGCTCGACCCATGCATGTTATTAGAGCCTGAGTCATGAGCCCAAATGTCCAATTTTGACTCAAGGCAACTTGGACCAAACCATCCCGACTCATGACCCTTTTCACGATCCGAACCAACCCAACTTAACATTGCTTTAACATGGTTGAACCGGGTCAAATGCGAAGCCAAACTGACCAAATCGTATGGGCCCCTGTCTAACATAGTTGGATTAGACTTAATCATGTTTTATTCGATGCGGTCCGAGTCGGTTGATCAATTGGTTTTATAGAGCTATGACCTGACCAATCCAACCCATAAGACCCTTTAGTTGTCTCTTCAACGGTCCAAAAGTATTTTTGGAAAGCTTAAACATTTTATTTACTGTTTGATAATAGTCTAAAAGTATTTTTAAATAAGAAAAATAATTCAGGTCTCATCTATTTATATATACTAAAATGGAAGCCTATCTCCCGTGTTGTGACACGTGGACGTCTTTTAAAGAGCTAGAATTCTTCTTCCATGTGTGAACGTAGCTATCTTTTAAGTCCATTTAAAAGCCTACCATAAAGATGATAAATTTCATTTAATGGTCATTTGATGTTAATCTCTCTCTCTGTCTCTCTCTCTCTAACAAGTGAATCACACTCACTTTAGATTTCACACTTCTTCGAACAGTTGCGATGTCGTCTTTGTCAAATAACATGCATCAAGCACATTCGGAAATTGTCCGGGTTTCTTACTAGTCTTCTATAAGCCCCAAGCAAGTTCTATGACGTGACAGTCTAAACCGATTAATTTGATGACCGTCTTACCCCTTGTTTGTTTTACCTTTAGTTTTTAAAAGAATTAAAGAATGAGTTGATTGTTCTTTCTGGGAGTTATATTTTTTATTTTAAAAAATCCATAACGTTTTGTACACTCATCAAAAGTATGAAAATTTTAAAATTTTGAAATCTACAAATCGAGATCTACAAAATTAGACCCATTGTAACTATAAATTTTGAGAGAAAAAAAAACCCGGATACAATTGACTCATAATTAAGCGACTTTTCACCGAATTAAGTGGCATTTACTGATAGTTACAAATAAACAAAAAAAATTCACATTCAAAACCAAATTTTTATCAAAACTGACTAAATATCACTTTTCAAAACCAAATATCACGTAAATTGACTGTTATAAAATTTAGAGACTTTTATCGATGTTTTATGTTCGATAAAGTATCTCTTGATTTTGCAACTGTTAGTTTTACGTGACATTTGTTTTCGTAAGTTGTGGGGGATGATCTTCGTGCCGACCCGAAGACTCCGCCCAACCAGTCAATCAAGTTGAGTCGAAGGTCTGATCGAACGTTTGTCTAGTCTGCTGGTTCAGATGTCGATGCCTTTGAGTTGAATCTTGTGAATATCGAAGGACAGTAGACACGAGATGTGATCTCGGAGTTCAGCCGAAGCCTACGTCTCCGTGCTATAGGGAGCAACCTGAATTCATTAACACTTTGCTCGGAGTAACCTTGACAGGCCGAGCGTCACTGGTGTCTTCGAAAAGAAGATCGAAGGAAAATGATTATCGAAAGGTCAGAGCTCTGGGGTTTTGCAGGTCTGATTCAGGAATCAGAGATTTGATGTTTTTAATCCGATCCCTTTACATTGGTTAAGCCTACTATTTATAGGATTTTTTGGGAGGAAAACCGGGGCAAATGGCGGTTTCTGCTGTCATATCTGGGGATCCCCCAGGTAGGACTGGTGGGTCCTGCTGTCGTCTCTGGGGACCCCCCAGGCGGGGCTGGTGGGTCCCGCTGTCGTCTCTGGGGACCTCCCAGGCAGGGCTGGTGGGTCCCGCTGTCGTCTCTGTGGACCCCCCAGGCAGGGCTGGTGGGTCCCGCTGTCGTCTCTGTGGACCCCCCAGGCAGGGCTGGTTCCCGCTGTCGTCTCTGTGGACCCCCCAGGCAGGGCTGGTGGGCCCCGCTGTCGTCTCTGTGGACCCCCCAGGCAGGGCTGGTGGGTCCCGCTGTCGTCTCTGTGGACCCCCCAGGCAGGGCTGGTGGGTCCTGCTGTCTATGAGGCTTCTGGTAAAAATTTGCACCCACAATAGCCCCCTCCAAGTTAGCTAGAGGCAATCCTGGCTGACATGGATTTTAGGTGCAAAGATCGACCCCCTGCCAAGGGTGCACATCAGTGGGCTTTCGTAGGACCTCGGTGTCTGCAAAGAAGAAAAACCTGTTGATAGTCGATCTACAATTTGACAAGTCTAATTCGTCCGGTTGACCAAATCTGTTTGATAGGTTAATTTTGATCGATCGGTCAAATTTTGACTGATCGATTAAATTTGACCGATTGGTTAATTTTGACCAATCGGTTAAATTTGACAGATCGATTAATTTTGACTGATCGGTTAAATTTGACCGATCGGTTGAATTTTGAAAGATTGATAAAATTTGATCGATCGGTCAAATTCAACAAGTGGAGTTCGAGGTGATCGGGCAAAAACGTCTGTTTCTTGCCAGATCCTTCGAAAACTTGATAGATCGGTTGAATTTGTCTGATCGGTCAAAATTGTCCGATCGGATAGTTTTGACCGATCGGTCAAAATCAACCGGTAGAGGTTGAAACGATCGGGCAAAAAACATGGTTTTTTGCCCGATCCTTCAAAAAATTGATCGATCGGTTGAATTTCTCCGATCGGTCAAAATTGTCCAATCGAACAGTTTTGACCGATCGGTCAAAATCAACCGGTAGTGGTTGAAGCGTTCGGGTAAAAAAATATGGTTTTTTGATAGATCCTTTGAAAAATTGATCGATCGGTTCAATTTGTCTGATCGGTCAAAATTGTCAGATCGGACAGTTTTGACCGATCGGTCAAAATCAACCAGTAGAGGTTGAGGCGAACAGGCAAAAAACATAGGGTTTTGCCAGATCCTTCGAAAAATTGATCGATCGGTTGAATTTGTCTGATCGGTCAAAATTGTCCGATCGGACCGTTTTGACCGATCGGTCAAAATCAACCGGTAGAGGTTGAGGCGATCGGGCAAAAAATATGGTTTTTTTTTGCCTTATATTTTGAAAAATTGATCGATCGGTTGAATTTGTCCGATCGGTCAAAATTGTCTGAACGGATAATTTTGACCGATTGGTCAAAATCAACCGGTAGAGGTTGAGGCGATCGAGCAAAAAACATGATTTTTTGCCAGATCCTTCAAAAAATTGATCGATCGGTTGAATTTGTCCGATCGGTCAAAATTGCCTGATCGGACCGTTTTGACCGATCGGTCAAAATCAACCGGTAGATGTTGAGGCGATCGGGCAAAAAACATGATTTTTTGCCAGATCCTTCGAAAAATTGCTCAATCGGTTGAATTTGTCCGATCAGTTAAAATTGCCCGATCGGACTGTTTTGACCGATCGGTCAAAATCAACCGGTAGAGGTTAAAGCGATCGAGCAAAAAACATGGTTTTTTGCCAGATTCTTCGAAAAATTGATCGATTGATTGAATTTGTTTGATCGGTCAAAATTGTCCGATCGGACAGTTTTGACCGATCGATGAAAATCAACCGGTAGTGGTTGAAGCGATCGGGCAAAGAACATGGCTTTTTGCCAGATCCTTCGAAAAATTGATTGATCAGTTGAATTTGTTCAATCGATCAAAATTGTCCGATCGAACAGTTTTAACCGATCGATCAAAATCACCCGGTAGTGGTTGAATCGATCGGGCAAAAAATATGGTTTTTTGCCAGATCCTTCGAAAAATTGATCGATCGGTCAAAATCAACCGGTAGAGGTTGAGGCGATCAGGCAAAAAATATAGTTTTTTGCCAGATCCTTCGAAAAATTGATCGATCGGTTGAATTTGTCCGATCGGTCAAAATTGTCCGATCGGACCGTTTTGACCGATTGGTCAAAATCAACCGGTAGAGGTTGAGGCGATCGGGTAAAAAACATGGTTTTTTGCCTGATCCTTCGAAAAATTGATCGATCGGTTGAATTTATCCGATCGATCAAAATTGTCCGATCGGGCCGTTTTGACCGATCGTTCAAAATCAACCGGTAGAGGTTGAGGCGATTGGGCAAAAAACATGGTTCTTTGCCATATCCTTCGAAAAATTGATCGATCGGTTGAATTTGTCCGATCGGTCAAAATTGTCCGATTAGTCAAAATCAACCGGTAGAGGTTGAAGCGATCGAGCAAAAAATATGGTTTTTTGCTAGATCCTTCGAAAAATTGATCGATCGGTTGAATTTGTCCGATCGGTCAAAATTGTTCGATCGGTTAAAATTGTCTGATCGGGCAGTTTTGATCGATCGGTCAAAATCAACCGGTAGTGGTTGAAGCAATCGGGCAAAGAACTTGGTTTTTTGCTAGATCCTTTGAAAAATTGATCGATCGGTCAAGATTGTTCGATCGGACAGTTTTGACCGATCTGTCAAAATCAACCGGTGGAGGTTGAGGCGATCGGGCAAAAGAGCCTATTTTTTGCCCGATCCTTTAGAAAATCGTCCGATCATCTGCATGTCGAACGGGCGAAGTCTTGTGAAGCGATCGGTTAAATTTGTCTGATCGGATAAGTTTGACCGATCAGACAATTTCAACTGGTGGAGGTTGAGGCGATCGGGCAAAAGAACCTGTTTTTTTGCCAAATCCTTTGAAAAATCGTCCGATCGTCTACCTGTCGAACGGACAAATTCTTGTGAAGTGATTGGTTAAATTTGTCCGATCGAACAAGTTTGACCGATAGGACAATTTCAACCGGTGGAGGTTGAGGCGATCGATCAAAAGAGCCTGTTTTTCTTTCTATTATTGTTTACTTCTATTTATTTGTTGAAGTATAATGTCCTTTTTTTTTCTTTCTATTATTGTTTTCTTCTATTTATTTGGTGAATGTTGGATGTGGAACCCTGCATTTATTAGGTCCTCCGTGTAGCTGTCCGGGAAGTGGGACCCAATGAGTCTTTGATGACGTATTTGTTGTTTTAGTTTTCTGATCGGCCTCTTGTGAATCCCTTACTTGGCCTTCTAGCAGTATGGGAATCACCCATCTCGAGGAAAATCTTGTAACACCCAACTAGTGTATGCAATTTGGCTTAACCACGAGACCAAGATGAATTGTATCTAAGACTAAAACTTCCATGTTGCACCATTTGGGTTCGACCATCAATGCATGGGAGTCTACAGTGCTGTAGTTGGGAATTTGTTTCGGACTGGACTGAAGCTAAGCTGTTTTTTTTTGGTACTGGAACATTTTGAGGCTATTCTTAAATCTTGATAGGGCTATATCGCAGCCAAGCCAACCAATAGCTTCGCCCTTGGGCTCGGTGAAGCCCAACAAATGGAACCCCAGGCCACATCATTTGCGGATACTAAATTTTTTTTTTTGGAAGATTGGAACTGGTCATTACATATATAATAACTTGGAAATCCTCCCAGATAAGGACAGAAACTACGTCAGGAACCACAGTGATGCAGAACAATGCAGGGAAGACAGGAAATCAGTAGTTCTGTTGGCGAGCAATGTTTCACTATAAATTAAGAACCTCAGGCAGGAATTTTTGTTCATACAATCGCAGGAATGATGGATTTAACAAGCCACTACTTAGCACCCTACAGTTCTCTTCCAGTATCCAGAATTACCATAATTAATGCTTAAATTATCGGGCACGAGCCCGTCCCGCAATATCAAATACTACTAGTCTAACGGGCAGGAATGGACACACAACCTCTCGACAGTGGACATCGGAACGTGAGCAATTGATAATGCACTAGAGATTCAACTGATGGAACACGGATGTACCTGGCCGGGTAGGAGTGGTCTTACTGAGGCGGTGATGATGATGCGAAGAGGATTTTTCTTGAAGCCTCACGGATCTCCGGGTGAGGCAATGGCGGTGCTGGGACCTTCGGGTGTGGTGAGATCTATGCAGGGACCTCGATTATCGTGGATCAAGCCATGATCCCCGTCGGGATCCGCCATGTGAGCATACCGGGTCTGGGGGTTTTGGAGGGGAGAGGGAGGTTTGGTTGTCGGGGTGAGAGGGGAGGAAGGGGAGGGCATGGGGGTGGGGTGGGGCTGCAGAGAAGGGGAACAGGACAAGGGTTGGGTTGGATTGGATTGGGTCGGGCCTGGGGTTAGGTCATGGGAGGCTCATGCAGGGTCACGGGGTAAAGGGAGGAGGAGGGGAGTCGGGATCGGGGGGCTGAGGAGCACGGGGAGGGAGGAGGCGGGGTCCGGATCGGGCTGAAGGGCCTGGGAACGGCGGAGGGAGGCGGAGGGGTTTTGGACACCCGGGGATGGAGGAGGCGGGGCTTGGGTTGGTCTCGAGCCTGGGCGCGGCGGAGGGATAGGGCCGGGGTCGAGGTGCAGGGAGGGGAGGGAGAGGGGTTCGGGGCTGAGCGCGGGAGAGGAGAGGGCCGGGGAGGGGCGTGGGTGAGATGGGGAAGGGGGGGATTGGGCTAGGGTGCGGGGGAGAGGAGAGGGTCGGGGATGAGGCACGAGGAGGAGGGGTAGGGGGGCATTGGGTTTGATTGAGGGAGACGAGAGAGAAACAGGCAGGGGCGGCTGATTCTCAAAGTTGGGAAAAATGGGGTTCCGGCTAGGGTTTCACACACCTATGCTGGACCTAGGTTTCACACGCTTGGGTTTGGGGTTGGGTTTCACACGCCTTGCCCGGTTGTCGCTCAACACAAATTAAGTGGAGAAACAAAAACTTTTTTTTAATTTCATTATTCATTACCTCAAATGAAAAGACAAGGGCCTTTATAAAGGCTTAATTACAACGACTGGTCCACACGGCCAACAGGCGAGATGGGACTAAACACAATTGCAAAAAAAATATAGACACAAAAACAATATGGAATCAAACCGGAACAACTAATCACATCCACAAGCTAAGCTGGCGCCTCCTGCGCTGGTACACACGCCACGGGCGCGGCTCAGTGCTGATGTCTGCATCACACAGTCTCCCAGTAACCTTCACACCCCAAAATCCAAGCCTCTTTCGCTAGCCAGTGCACCGCATTGTTAGCTAGACAAGGAACCCTTAGATGACAATCACATCCTGCAGCTGATCCCAGTTCCGAATTACAGAACTAAAGTCTGCCGAACACCCTTTACCCAGCACTAAAGCATCGATCCCTCGCCCGTGACGCATCCGTTAGAACACGTACAATTGGCGAGAATATTGTGTTCTCACGTGTACATCAAATTAACAGTAGAACATTCAGTGGCATTTAGATTTTTGACCCACTATTACAATTTAGTACTGCAGACAGAGATAAATCTCCCTTCTTCCAGGAAACAACTCTTCCAACGTTAATTATTATAATTCAGTTTTTGACTTGAACACCAATCTGGGATTGTTGGGATGAACTCTGACGATATCTTCCAGGACGTCCAAGACGTCAATACCGTGGAACTCAATCTCCCTGAGGCTAGCAAGGTATTCCATGCCTAGAAGGACCTGTAAATAACCTTCTGGTATGCGTAGCTTCTCAAGATTAGGCATAGCCCCTTCTTTAAATACCAATGATATAGTTCCCATGAAACGGGTAACCAAGGACATAGCCTTGAGACTACGGAAGCCATCCCGATGGAAGCACAGCTGCATACCTTTGTCGCCCAATTCAACCAGATGGAGATTGATCAGGCTGGGCAGAGTTTGAAGTGGTAGCAACAACTCCTCGTTGATCATAGGTCCAAACAGAGTTATCTTGGCCACAACTCCTAAGGAAGCAACCCACCGAGGCAGAGCCCTCAGATTGCCGCCTATGTTTAGGCTTTGAAGATGCAGTGGCGGTGAGGATAAGGAATCAAGAAACCCATATCCCTGGAATTCATTTGCAGTCGCAACTGATAGAGAACGAAGACAGCTGCTTAGCTTCTCAAGCGCGGTGCAAAACTCCTTCTCCTTTTTTTCTGTGAGTCTGATCATATTCTGATCAAGGTGATCCACGCCTCGGCTGCTACCGTCTTCGTGGATCGACAGGTGTCTGACATAATCACCTTCCACATGACTGAGCACAGAGATGTATATCTCCTTCTTCGACTTAGAGAGGATCAGCTCGCGGATGACATCATGGACTCGACAGCTCCTCACCTTCCCGCTAAGAGCAACCTCCCATGGTTGGATCAGGCACTTGTTGATGAGCTCATTGAAGTAGCGCTCTGAGACCTCCTCAGGCTCAGGTTGATGGGTCGTCCCGCTTACGAACCCTTGGGCCACCCACAGATGCACCAGACACTGGCGATCGATGGAGTAGTCCTCAGGGAAGACACTTAGAGAGAGAGAGAGAGAGAGAGAGAGAGAGAGAGAATCGAACCGCTGAAGAAACGATGAGGCCTTTCTCGTTTGGAATACTCTTCCCGTGTCTCAAAACCCAGTAGCTGTTGCGGACAAAAGGCAATCAATCCCTCGGCCATCTCCTACAAACCCCAAAAAGAGAGAGAGAGAGAGAGAGAGAGAGAGAGAGAGAGAGAGAGAGAAGGCTGGGAGGAAAAGCTAGAGAAAGAGAGAGGAGAGAGAGAGAAAGATGAAGTGCATGTTGAGCTCTCAATTGCCGGGACAACTGCATCATGGGCAGCACCTGCAATTGTGCAGTCCCCTGGAATATGTGGTGTAAATCATCGCTAGTCGTTTCCCTCTAAAGCACACTCCTTCTGTCGTCGTCATCCACTGAATTCCATCTTCCAGCTGGACCCATGCATATTATTAGAGCCTGAGTCATGAGCCCAAATGTCCAATTTTGACTCAAGGCAACTTGGACCAAACCATCCCGACTCATGACCCTTTTCGCGATCCGACCCAACCCAACTTAACACGGCTTTGACATGGTTGAACCGGGTCAAATGTGAAGCCAAACTGACCAAATCGTATGGGCCCCTGTCTATCATAGTTGGATTAGACTTAATCATGTTTTATTCGATGCAGTCCGAGTCGGTTGATCAATTGGTTTTATAGAGCCATGACCTGACCAATCCAACCCATAAGACCCTTTAGTTGTCTCTTCAACAGTCCAAAAGTATTTTTGAAAAGATTAAACATTTTATTTAGTGTTTGATAATAGTCTAAAAGTATTTTTAAATAAGAAAAATAATTCAAGTCTCATCTTCTATAAGACCCAAGCAAGTTTTATGACGTGACAGTCTAAACTGATTAATTTGATGATCGTCTTACCCCTTGTTTGTTTTACCTTTAGTTTTTAAAAGAATTAAAGAATGAGCTGATTGTTCTTTTTGGGAGTTATATTTTTTATTTTAAAAAATCCAGAACGTTTTGTATACTCATCAAAAGTATGGAAATTTTAAAATTTTGAAATCTACAAATCGAGATCTACAAATTTAGACCCATTGTAACTATAAAATTTTAAGAGAAAAAAAAAACCCGGATACAATTGACTCATAATTAAGCGACTTTTCACCGAATTAAGTGGGGCATTTACTGATAGTTACAAATAAACAAAAAAAATTCACATTCAAAAACAAATTTTTATCTAAACTGACTAAATATCACTTTTCAAAACCAAATATCACGTAAATTGATTGTTATAAAATTAAGAGACTTTTATCGATATTTTATGTCCGATAAAGTATCTCTTGATTTTGCAACTGTTAGTTTTACGTAACATTTGTTTTCGTAAGTTTTGGGGGATGATCTTCGTGCCGACCCGAAGACTCCGCCCAACCAGTCAATCGAGTTGAGTCGAAGGTCTGATCGAATGTTTGTCTAGTCTGCTGGTTCGGATGTCATTGCCTTTGAGTTGAATCTTGTGAATATCGAAGGACAATAGACACGAGATGTGATCTCGGAGTTCAGCTGAAGCCTACGTCTCTGTGCTATAGGGAGCAACCTGAATTCATTAACACTTTGCTCGGAGTGATCTCGACAGGCCGAGCGTCACTGGTCTCTTCGAAAAGAAGATCGAAGGAAAATGATTATCGAAAGGTCAAAGCTATGGGGTTTTGCAGGTCTGATTCAGGAATCAAAGATTTGATGTTTTTAATCCGATCACTTTATATTGGTTGAGCCTACTATTTATAGGATTTTCTGGGAGGAAATCCGGGGCAAATGGCGGTTTCTGCTGTCATATCTGGGGATCCCCCAAGTAGGGCTGGTGGGTCCTGCTGTCGTCTCTGGGGACCCCCCAGGCGGGGCTGGTGGGTCCCGTTGTCGTCTCTGAGGACCTCCCAGGCAGGGCTGGTGGGTCTTGTTGTCGTCTCTGTGGACCCCCCAGGCAGGGCTGGTGGGTCCTGCTGTCGTCTCTGTGGACCCCCCAGGCAAGGTTGGTGGGTCCTGCTGTTGTCTCTGTTGACCCCCCTAGTAGGGCTGGTCGGTCCCGCTGTCGTCTCTGTAGACCCCCCACGCAGGGCTGGTAGGTCCCGCTGTCGTCTCTATGGACCCCCCAGGCAGGGCTGGTGGGTCCCGTTGTCGTCTCTATGGACCCCCCAGGCAGGGCTGGTGGGTCCCGCTGCCATCTTTGTGGACCCCCCAGGCAGGGTTGGTGGGTCCTGCTGTCTATGAGGCTTCTGGTAAAAATTTGCACCCGCAATTGCGCCTACCAAGTTAGCTAGAGGCAATCCTAGCTGACATGGATTTTAGGTGCAAAAATCGACCCCCTGCCAAGGGTGCGCATCAGTGGGCTTTTGTGGGACCTCGGTGTCTGCAAAGAAGAAAAACATGTTGATAGTCGATCTAGATTTTGACAAGTCTAATTCGTCCGGTCGACCAAATCTGACTGATCGGTTAATTTTGATCGATCGGTCAAATTTTGATCGATCGGTCAAATTTTGACCGATTGGTTAAATTTGAACGATTGGTTAATTTTGACCGATCGGTTAAATTTGACAGATCGGTTAATTTTGACCGATCAGTTAAATTTGATCGATCGGTTGAATTTTGAAAGATCGATCAAATTTGACCGATCGGTCAAATTCAACCGGTGGAGTTCGAGGTGATCGGGCAAAAACGTCTGTTTCTTGCCAGATCCTTCGAAAAATTGATCGATCGGTTGAATTTATCCGATCGGTCAAAATTGTCCGATCGGACAGTTTTGACCGATCGGTCAAAATCAACCGGTAGAGGTTGAAACGATCGGGCAAAAAACGTGGTTTTTTGCCAGATCCTTCGAAAAATTGATCGATCGGTTGAATTTGTCCGATCGGTCAAAATTGTCCGATCAAACAGTTTTGACAGATCGATCAAAATCAACCGGTAGTGGTTGAAGCACTCGGGTAAAAAACGTGGTTTTTTTGCCAAATCCTTTTAAAAATTGATCGATCGGTTGAATTTGTCCGATCGATCAAAATCAACGAGTAGAGGTTGAGGCGATCAGGCAAAAAACATGGGGTTTTGCCAGATCCTTCAAAAAATTGATTGATCGGTTGAATTTATCCGATCGGTCAAAATCGTCTGATCGGACCGTTTTGACCGATCGGTCAAAATCAACCGATAGAGGTTGAGGCGATCGGACAATAAACATGGTTTTTTGCCAGATCCTTTGAAAAATTGATCGATCGGTTGAATTGTCTGATCGGTCAAAATTGTCCGATCAGATCGTTTTGACCGATCAGTCAAAATCAACCAGTAGTGGTTGAAGCGATCGTGCAAAAAACATGGTTTTTTGCCAGATCCTACGAAAAATTGATCGATCGGTTGAATTTGTCCGATCCGTCAAAATTGTCTGAACGGATAATTTTGACCGATCGGTCAAAATCAACCGGTAGAGGTTGAGGCGATCGGGCAAAAAACATGATTTTTTGCCAGATCTTTCGAAAAATTGATCGATCGGTTGAATTTGTCCGATCAGTCAAAATTGTCTGATCGGACCGTTTTGACCGATCGGTCAAAATCAACCGGTAGAGGTTGAGGCGATCGGGCAAAAAATATGGTTTTTTGCCAGATCCTTAGAAAAATTGATCAATCAGTTGAATTTGTCTGATCGGTCAAAACTGTCCGATCGGACTGTTTTGACCGATCGTTCAAAATCAACCGGTAGAGGTTGAAGCGATCGGGCAAAAAACATGGTTTTTTTGCCAGATCCTTTGAGGCTACTTTTAAATCTTGAAAGGGCTATATCGCAGCCAAGCCAACCAATAGCTCTGCCCTTGGGCTCGGAGAAGCCCAATAAATGGAACCCCAGGCCACATCATTTGCGCATACTGAATTTTTTTTTTGGAAGATTGGAACTGGTCATTACATAATAACTTGGAAATCCTTCCAGATAAGGATGGAAACTACGTCAGGAACCACAGTGATGCGAAACAATGCAAGGAAGACAGGAAATCAATAGTTCTGTTGGCGAGCAATGTTTCACTGTAAATTAAGAACCTCAGGCAGGAATTTTTGTTCATACAATCACAGGAATGATGGATTTAACAAGCCACTACTTAGCACCTTACAGTTCTTTTCCAGTATCCAGAATTACCATAATTAATGCTTAAATTATCGGGCCCGAGTCCGTCCCGCAATATCAAATACTATAGTCTAACGGGCAGGAATGGACACACAACCTCTCGACAGTGGACAGTGGTGAGCAATTGATAAAGCACTACAGATTCAACTGATGGAATACGGACGTACCTGGCCGGGTAGGAGTGGTCTTACTGAGGCGGTGATGATGATGCGGGGAGGCTTTTTCTTGAAGCCTCACGGATCTCTGGTTGAGGCAATGGCGGTGCTGGGACCTCCGGGTGTGGTGAGATCGGTGCAGGGCCGGGGTGGGGTGCGGGGGAGATGGGGAAGGGGGGGATTGGGCTAGGGTGCGGGAGAGAGGAGAGGGTCGGGGATGAGGCGCAGGGAGGGGGATAAGGGGGGGGGGGGGGGATTGGGTTTGAGTGCGGGAGACGAGAGAGAGACAGGCAGGGGCGGCTGATTCTCCAAGTTGGGAAAAATTGGGTTCCGACTAGGGTTTCACACACCTATGCTGGACCTAGGGTTTCACACGCTTGGGTTTGGGGTTGGGTTTCACACGCCTTGCCCGGTTGTCGCTCAACACAAATTAAGTGAAGAAATGAAAACTTTTTTTTAATTTCATTATTCAGTACCTCAAATGAAAAGACAAGAGCCTTTATAAATGCTTAATTACAACGACTGGTCCACACGGCCAACAAGCGAGGTGGGACTAAACACAAGTGCAAAAAAAAATAAAGACACATAAACAACATGGAATCAAACCAGAACAACTAATCACATCCACAAGCTAAGCTGGCGCCTCCTGCGATGGTACAGACGCCACGGGCGCGACTCAGTGCTGATGTCTGCATCACACAGTCTCCCAGTAACCTTCACACCCCAAAATCCAAGCCTCTTTCGCTAGCCAGTGCACCGCATTGTTAGCTAGACAAGGAACCCTTAGATGACAATCACATCCTGCAGCAGATCCCAGTCCCGAATTTTAGGACTAAAGTCTGCCGAACACCCTTTAGCCAGCACTAAAGTATCGATCCCTCGCCCGTGACGCATCCGTTAGAACACGCACAATTGGCGGTAATATTGTGTTCTCACGTGTACATCAAATTAACAGTAGAACATTCAGTGGCATTTAGATTCTTAACCCACTATTACAATTTAGTACTACAGACAGAGATAAATCTCCCTTCTTCCAGGCAACAACTCTTCCAACGTTAATCATATAATTTAAAGGCTGACTTGAACACCAATCTGGGATTGTTGGGATGAACTCTGACGATATCTTCCAGTATTCCCAAGGAGTCAGGGAACCTATAGCCGTAGAACTCAATCTCCCTGAGGCTAGCAAGGTATTCCATGCCTATATGGACTAGTAAAGAACCATGTGCTATGCGTAGCTTCTCAAGATTAGGCATAGCCCCTTCTTCAAATACCAATGATATAGTTTCCATGAAACGGGTAACCAAGGACATAGCCTTGAGACTACGGAAGCCATCCCGATGGAAGCACAGCTGCATACCGACGTGGCCCCATTCAACCAGATGGAGATTGATCAGGCTGGGTAGTGTTTGAAGTGGTAGCAACAACTCCTCCTTGATCTCAGGACCAGACAGAGTTATCTTGGCCACATCTCGTAGGGAAGCAACCCACCGAGGCAGAGCCCTCAGATTGCCGCCTAAGGTTAGGCTTTGCAGATGCAGTGGCGGTGAGAATAACGAATCAAGAAACCCATATCCCTCGAAGTCATCTGCAGTCGCAACTGATAGAGAACGAAGACAGCTGCTCAGCTTCTCAAGCGCGGTGCAAAACTCCTTCTCCTTTTCTTGTGTGAGTCTGGTCACGCCTAGTTTTCTCAACTGGGTGAGCTCTGCTAGCTCCCTCATCGTGCCTTCGCTGCTCCTTTGAGCGTCTACAGGGTATAACGTCTGCAAAGCTTTTAAATTCCCTACTCCTCCGGGCAGCCACATACCACGCCCATATTGCAACATATATGTAGAGAAGAGAGCATGGGAGAATTTCTCTCTCGAGATGACAAGATGACGGAGTTGTTGGAGCTTGACTACCGTAGTGGGTATCCTTATATACTCGGCACTTCTGATATTCAGTGTTTCAAGGTTCTGAAGGTTTCCTATAGACTTCGGGAGCTCAGGCAGATCGTTACCGCTCAGACTTAAGTACTTCAGATGAAGGAATTTACAGATTATCTTGTGATCTCCACGAGTATCACAATCTTGGAGATCCAACACCCTTAGCAACCTCATTCTTGGAGAAATTAAGAGGTCTAAGCCCATGTTCTTGGAGATAAGCAAACCATGACGGAACATGGTAAGTGATCGGATGTAGTCTAAACTCATATTCTGATAAAGGTGATCCACGCCTCGGCTGCTACCGTCGTCGTGGATCGATAGGTGTCTGACATAATCACCTTCCACATGACCGAGCACAGAGATGTACATCTCCTTCTTCGACTTGGAGAGGATCAGCTCGCGGATGACATCATGGACTCGGCAGCTCCTCACCTTCCCGCTAGGAGCAACCTCCCATGGTTGGATCAGGCTCCTGTTGATGAGCTCATTGAAGCAGCGCTCTGAGGCCTCCTCAGGTTGATGAGTAGTCCCACTTACAAACCCTAGGGCCGCCCAGAGACGCACCAGACGCTTGCGACCGATGGAGTGGTCCTCAGGGAAGACACTTAGATACAGGAAGCAACGCTTGAGTTGGGGAGGCAAATCATTGTAACTAAAGTTGAGTATTGTTTTCACGGAGTCAAGGTCGCGATTGCTTTCCAACTCGTCGCCGAGCTGGTCATGCAGGCTTTGCCAATCTTGGTGGCTTCTGCAAGCTAGAAGGCCACCGATGGTGATGATAGCGAGCGGCAACCCGCCGCATTTCTTCAGTATATCCTCCGATACCTTTTTGAGATGGGGAGGACACACATAGTTGGGGCTACTAAAGACTCTTCGGCGGAACAGGTCCCACGAGTGTTCATGGGTGAGAGGTTGGAGATTGTAGACATGAGGAGGAACACGAGTCGGGGGGAAGCGACGAGAAGCGCTGTTAGCGACCGACTCGATGCGCGTTGTGACCATGATCCGACTACCCAATGTGTTAGCAGGAAATGCAGGCATGATATTTTCCCAATCACGAACGGTCCATATATCATCGAGGACGACCACGTACCTCTTATCTTGCAGCTGCTCTCTGAGGATTTCGATGTGTTGAGCTTCGTCGGCTGCCTCCATCTTCTTCTCCATCCGTTCCGTCTCCTCTTTAGTGGTAGAAGAGAACACTTGCTTCGCCATGTTTTTCAGGATCCCCTTGATCTCGAAGGACTGTGACACAGTGATCCAAACCCGGCACTGGAAGTGGCCAGCGCCGCCGCTCGCCCTTGGGTTTTCGTAGACCCGCCGTGCCAGGGTGGTCTTGCCTAATCCCCCCATGCCGACCACCGAAATCACCGTGAGTTGGGGCTCGTCCTCCGCCATCAGCCAGCCGAGGAGCTTGTTTTTGGGCCCATCGATGCCCACGAGCTCCGCTTCCTCCACGAAGAGAGCAGGCGTGCGAGGATCAGGGAGCATATGAGGAGTTGGGCGGGAATTGGGTCCCGGACGGAAGTAACGCGAGCTCCTCTCGCTCACCTCTCGAGCCCGGATCTTGATCTTTTGGATCTGTGTGGCGATCCGGTGGCGTGCTTTCAGTGTCTTGAGGCAATGGAAGATGGTAACCCAACAATTAGGGTGGAGGTGAAGGGCGTACTCGTCGATGCAATCCTCAGCATCGTAAGCCAGCCTCCTCACTTGATCTACCCAGCTGATAGCTTCCCCACCACTTCCCGGCCGTTCCTCCGACTTCGTCAGGAACTCCGACATGCTGGCCAGCTCATCTTTGATGTACACGACTTCCTCGCGCACCCCTCTCAGCAATACGCCTTCTTCCACCAGCATCGTACCCAGCTTCCCGGCCACGGATGACAAAACCTCCTTCGCAAGGTTCACACCCATGCCTTCCATCTCTCTCTCTCTCTCTCTCTCTCTCTCTCTCTCTCTCTCAGATGCGCACTTCTGAGTTCACAGCACCTAAGCTGGGGGCAGTAAAAAGATTGATACCACCATTATCGTTAGATCTGATGTCATTTAATAATGACAATGGGCACTAAGTATGAGTCAAAATAGAGTCCATGTTGCTTTCACGATCTCCTTCTCTATTTATTTAATTGTTTTAATATATTATTCTTTTCTAAACTCCAGTTGGACAACCAAAGCATCAGATTCTTGAGCTCCTTATTTTAACTAAAGTTTTCTTGATCAGAGCTTTGCAGTCTTTTAAGAAGTAATTTATTCTCTTCCATCGATTTTAGGCTTTGTTCATGTTGAGAATAGTACGCACCACATCGGTAAAGTGGTGGGAGCTCTATGACTTTATATACCGTTGCTTCCTCCCTCTTATCACCGGTTTTGAGGGAGCACGGAAATCGTAATCAAAGCTAAGCCCACCCCAGTCTCTTCTTCATGTGGTCCCGTCATACCCTCTTTCTCCCTCCGATCGAGATCTTCTCTCTCTCTTTTATTGAGAGGCACTCTGTGTGCGGACTGGTGTTGAGAATAGTACTCCCACATCGGTAAAGGGCATATATAGTTCCCCTCTCCCTCTTATCACCGATTTTGAGGAGGCACGGGAATCATAACAGTTGAAATAGCTCCTCAAAAGCAATTTGGATATCTCCATTACAAACTGAATAACTGGAATGGTTCCTGTCAAAAGGTGAACGGGATCGACGGCTAGCTGGATTGGAGGAGTCACTTGCACCTTATATTTTTTGAAGTAACAACAGAAGGACTTTAATTTTCAGATTCATGCAAATTTGTAATTTTTATAAATATTTAATATAAAATTCAAATAATCACTACTTGGGGGTGGAGAGGGAGAGAGAGAGAGAGAGAATCGAACCGTTGAAGAAACGATGAGGCCTTTCTCGTTTGGAATACTCTTCCCATGTCTCAAAACTCAGTAGCTGTTGCGGACAAAAGGCAATCCAATCCCTCGGCCATCTCCTACAAACCCCAAAAAGAGAGAGAGAGAGAGAGAGAGAGAGAGAGAGAGAGAGAGAGGAGAAGGCTGGGAGGAAAAGCTAGAGAGAGAGGAGAAAGAGAGAAAGATGACGTGCATGTTGAGCTGTAATCAGTGTGGTTACACCACAAAGATTACTAGGGGCAGCTCAATTGCCGGGGACAGCTGCATCATGGGCAGCACCTGTAATTGTGCAGTCCTCTGTAATATCTGTAATATGTGGTATAAACCATCGCTAGTCGTCGCCCTCTAAAGCACCCTCCTTCTGTCGTCGTCATCCACTGAAGCCCATCTTCCGGCTCGACCCATGCATGTTATTAGAGCCTGAGTCATGAGCCCAAATGTCCAATTTTGACTCAAGGCAACTTGGACCAAACCATCCCGACTCATGACCCTTTTCACGATCCGAACCAACCCAACTTAACATTGCTTTAACATGGTTGAACCGGGTCAAATGCGAAGCCAAACTGACCAAATCGTATGGGCCCCTGTCTAACATAGTTGGATTAGACTTAATCATGTTTTATTCGATGCGGTCCGAGTCGGTTGATCAATTGGTTTTATAGAGCTATGACCTGACCAATCCAACCCATAAGACCCTTTAGTTGTCTCTTCAACGGTCCAAAAGTATTTTTGGAAAGCTTAAACATTTTATTTACTGTTTGATAATAGTCTAAAAGTATTTTTAAATAAGAAAAATAATTCAGGTCTCATCTATTTATATATACTAAAATGGAAGCCTATCTCCCGTGTTGTGACACGTGGACGTCTTTTAAAGAGCTAGAATTCTTCTTCCATGTGTGAACGTAGCTATCTTTTAAGTCCATTTAAAAGCCTACCATAAAGATGATAAATTTCATTTAATGGTCATTTGATGTTAATCTCTCTCTCTGTCTCTCTCTCTCTAACAAGTGAATCACACTCACTTTAGATTTCACACTTCTTCGAACAGTTGCGATGTCGTCTTTGTCAAATAACATGCATCAAGCACATTCGGACATTGTCCGGGTTTCTTACTAGTCTTCTATAAGCCCCAAGCAAGTTCTATGACGTGACAGTCTAAACCGATTAATTTGATGACCGTCTTACCCCTTGTTTGTTTTACCTTTAGTTTTTAAAAGAATTAAAGAATGAGTTGATTGTTCTTTCTGGGAGTTATATTTTTTATTTTAAAAAATCCATAACGTTTTGTACACTCATCAAAAGTATGAAAATTTTAAAATTTTGAAATCTACAAATCGAGATCTACAAAATTAGACCCATTGTAACTATAAATTTTGAGAGAAAAAAAAACCCGGATACAATTGACTCATAATTAAGCGACTTTTCACCGAATTAAGTGGCATTTACTGATAGTTACAAATAAACAAAAAAAATTCACATTCAAAACCAAATTTTTATCAAAACTGACTAAATATCACTTTTCAAAACCAAATATCACGTAAATTGACTGTTATAAAATTTAGAGACTTTTATCGATGTTTTATGTTCGATAAAGTATCTCTTGATTTTGCAACTGTTAGTTTTACGTGACATTTGTTTTCGTAAGTTGTGGGGGATGATCTTCGTGCCGACCCGAAGACTCCGCCCAACCAGTCAATCAAGTTGAGTCGAAGGTCTGATCGAACGTTTGTCTAGTCTGCTGGTTCAGATGTCGATGCCTTTGAGTTGAATCTTGTGAATATCGAAGGACAGTAGACACGAGATGTGATCTCGGAGTTCAGCCGAAGCCTACGTCTCCGTGCTATAGGGAGCAACCTGAATTCATTAACACTTTGCTCGGAGTAACCTTGACAGGCCGAGCGTCACTGGTGTCTTCGAAAAGAAGATCGAAGGAAAATGATTATCGAAAGGTCAGAGCTCTGGGGTTTTGCAGGTCTGATTCAGGAATCAGAGATTTGATGTTTTTAATCCGATCCCTTTACATTGGTTAAGCCTACTATTTATAGGATTTTTTGGGAGGAAAACCGGGGCAAATGGCGGTTTCTGCTGTCATATCTGGGGATCCCCCAGGTAGGGCTGGTGGGTCCTGCTGTCGTCTCTGGGGACCCCCCAGGCGGGGCTGGTGGGTCCCGCTGTCGTCTCTGGGGACCTCCCAGGCAGGGCTGGTGGGTCCCGCTGTCGTCTCTGTGGACCCCCCAGGCAGGGCTGGTGGGTCCCGCTGTCGTCTCTGTGGACCCCCCAGGCAGGGCTGGTTCCCGCTGTCGTCTCTGTGGACCCCCCAGGCAGGGCTGGTGGGCCCCGCTGTCGTCTCTGTGGACCCCCCAGGCAGGGCTGGTGGGTCCCGCTGTCGTCTCTGTGGACCCCCCAGGCAGGGCTGGTGGGTCCTGCTGTCTATGAGGCTTCTGGTAAAAATTTGCACCCACAATAGCCCCCTCCAAGTTAGCTAAAGGCAATCCTGGCTGACATGGATTTTAGGTGCAAAGATCGACCCCCTGCCAAGGGTGCACATCAGTGGGCTTTCGTAGGACCTCGATGTCTGCAAAGAAGAAAAACCTGTTGATAGTCGATCTACAATTTGACAAGTCTAATTCGTCCGGTTGACCAAATCTGTTTGATAGGTTAATTTTGATCGATCGGTCAAATTTTGACTGATCGATTAAATTTGACCGATTGGTTAATTTTGACCAATCGGTTAAATTTGACAGATCGATTAATTTTGACTGATCGGTTAAATTTGACCGATCGGTTGAATTTTGAAAGATTGATAAAATTTGATCGATCGGTCAAATTCAACAAGTGGAGTTCGAGGTGATCGGGCAAAAACGTCTGTTTCTTGCCAGATCCTTCGAAAACTTGATAGATCGGTTGAATTTGTCTGATCGGTCAAAATTGTCCGATCGGATAGTTTTGACCGATCGGTCAAAATCAACCGGTAGAGGTTGAAACGATCGGGCAAAAAACATGGTTTTTTGCCAGATCCTTCAAAAAATTGATCGATCGGTTGAATTTCTCCGATCGGTCAAAATTGTCCAATCGAACAGTTTTGACCGATCGGTCAAAATCAACCGGTAGTGGTTGAAACGTTCGGGTAAAAAAATATGGTTTTTTGATAGATCCTTTGAAAAATTGATCGATCGGTTCAATTTGTCTGATCGGTCAAAATTGTCAGATCGGACAGTTTTGACCGATCGGTCAAAATCAACCAGTAGAGGTTGAGGCGAACAGGCAAAAAACATAGGGTTTTGCCAGATCCTTCGAAAAATTGATCGATCGGTTGAATTTGTCTGATCGGTCAAAATTGTCCGATCGGACCGTTTTGACCGATCGATCAAAATCAACCGGTAGAGGTTGAGGCGATCGGGCAAAAAATATGGTTTTTTTTTCCATATATTTTGAAAAATTGATCGATCGGTTGAATTTGTCCGATCGGTCAAAATTGTCTGAACGGATAATTTTGACCGATTGGTCAAAATCAACCGGTAGAGGTTGAGGCGATCGAGCAAAAAACATGATTTTTTGCCAGATCCTTCAAAAAATTGATCGATCGGTTGAATTTGTCCGATCGGTCAAAATTGCCTGATCGGACCGTTTTGACCGATCGGTCAAAATCAACCGGTAGATGTTGAGGCGATCGGGCAAAAAACATGATTTTTTGCCAGATCCTTCGAAAAATTGCTCAATCGGTTGAATTTGTCCGATCAGTTAAAATTGCCCGATCGGACTCTTTTGACCGATCGGTCAAAATCAACCGGTAGAGGTTAAAGCGATCGAGCAAAAAACATGGTTTTTTGCCAGATTCTTCGAAAAATTGATCGATTGGTTGAATTTGTTTGATCGGTCAAAATTGTCCGATCGGACAGTTTTGACCGATCGATGAAAATCAACCGGTAGTGGTTGAAGCGATCGGGCAAAGAACATGGCTTTTTGCCAGATCCTTCGAAAAATTGATTGATCAGTTGAATTTGTTCAATCGATCAAAATTGTCCGATCGAACAGTTTTAACCGATCGATCAAAATCAACCGGTAGTGGTTGAATCGATCGGGCAAAAAATATGGTTTTTTGCCAGATCTTTCGAAAAATTGATCGATCGGTCAAAATCAACCGGTAGAGGTTGAGGCGATCAGGCAAAAAATATAGTTTTTTGCCAGATCCTTCGAAAAATTGATCGATCGGTTGAATTTGTCCGATCGGTCAAAATTGTCCGATCGGACCGTTTTGACCGATTGGTCAAAATCAACCGGTAGAGGTTGAGGCGATCGGGTAAAAAACATGGTTTTTTGCCTGATCCTTCGAAAAATTGATCGATCGGTTGAATTTATCCGATCGATCAAAATTGTCCGATCGGGCCGTTTTGACCGATCGTTCAAAATCAACCGGTAGAGGTTGAGGCGATTGGGCAAAAAACATGGTTCTTTGCCATATCCTTCGAAAAATTGATCGATCGGTTGAATTTGTCCGATCGGTCAAAATTGTCCGATTAGTCAAAATCAACCGGTAGAGGTTGAAGCGATCGAGCAAAAAATATGGTTTTTTGCTAGATCCTTCGAAAAATTGATCGATCGGTTGAATTTGTCCGATCGGTCAAAATTGTTCGATCGGTTAAAATTGTCTGATCGGGCAGTTTTGATCGATCGGTCAAAATCAACCGGTAGTGGTTGAAGCAATCGGGCAAAGAACTTGGTTTTTTGCTAGATCCTTTGAAAAATTGATCGTTCGGTCAAGATTGTTCGATCGGACAGTTTTGACCGATCTGTCAAAATCAACCGGTGGAGGTTGAGGCGATCGGGCAAAAGAGCCTATTTTTTGCCCGATCCTTTAGAAAATCGTCCGATCATCTGCATGTCGAACGGGCGAAGTCTTGTGAAGCGATCGGTTAAATTTGTCTGATCGGATAAGTTTGACCGATCAGACAATTTCAACTGGTGGAGGTTGAGGCGATCGGGCAAAAGAACCTGTTTTTTTGCCAAATCCTTTGAAAAATCGTCCGATCGTCTACCTGTCGAACGGACAAATTCTTGTGAAGTGATTGGTTAAATTTGTCCGATCGAACAAGTTTGACCGATAGGACAATTTCAACCGGTGGAGGTTGAGGCGATCGATCAAAAGAGCCTGTTTTTCTTTCTATTATTGTTTACTTCTATTTATTTGTTGAAGTATAATGTCCTTTTTTTTTCTTTCTATTATTGTTTTCTTCTATTTATTTGGTGAATGTTGGATGTGGAACCCTGCATTTATTAGGTCCTCCGTGTAGCTGTCCGGGAAGTGGGACCCAATGAGTCTTTGATGACGTATTTGTTGTTTTAGTTTTCTGATCGGCCTCTTGTGAATCCCTTACTTGGCCTTCTAGCAGTATGGGAATCACCCATCTCGAGGAAAATCTTGTAACACCCAACTAGTGTATGCAATTTGGCTTAACCACGAGACCAAGATGAATTGTATCTAAGACTAAAACTTCCATGTTGCACCATTTGGGTTCGACCATCAATGCATGGGAGTCTACAGTGCTGTAGTTGGGAATTTGTTTCGGACTGGACTGAAGCTAAGCTGTTTTTTTTTGGTACTGGAACATTTTGAGGCTATTCTTAAATCTTGATAGGGCTATATCGCAGCCAAGCCAACCAATAGCTTCGCCCTTGGGCTCGGTGAAGCCCAACAAATGGAACCCCAGGCCACATCATTTGCGGATACTAAATTTTTTTTTTTGGAAGATTGGAACTGGTCATTACATATATAATAACTTGGAAATCCTCCCAGATAAGGACAGAAACTACGTCAGGAACCACAGTGATGCAGAACAATGCAGGGAAGACAGGAAATCAGTAGTTCTGTTGGCGAGCAATGTTTCACTATAAATTAAGAACCTCAGGCAGGAATTTTTGTTCATACAATCGCAGGAATGATGGATTTAACAAGCCACTACTTAGCACCCTACAGTTCTCTTCCAGTATCCAGAATTACCATAATTAATGCTTAAATTATCGGGCACGAGCCCGTCCCGCAATATCAAATACTACTAGTCTAACGGGCAGGAATGGACACACAACCTCTCGACAGTGGACATCGGAACGTGAGCAATTGATAATGCACTAGAGATTCAACTGATGGAACACGGATGTACCTGGCCGGGTAGGAGTGGTCTTACTGAGGCGGTGATGATGATGCGAAGAGGATTTTTCTTGAAGCCTCACGGATCTCCGGGTGAGGCAATGGCGGTGCTGGGACCTTCGGGTGTGGTGAGATCTATGCAGGGACCTCGATTATCGTGGATCAAGCCATGATCCCCGTCGGGATCCGCCATGTGAGCATACCGGGTCTGGGGGTTTTGGAGGGGAGAGGGAGGTTTGGTTGTCGGGGTGAGAGGGGAGGAAGGGGAGGGCATGGGGGTGGGGTGGGGCTGCAGAGAAGGGGAACAGGACAAGGGTTGGGTTGGATTGGATTGGGTCGGGCCTGGGGTTAGGTCATGGGAGGCTCATGCAGGGTCACGGGGTAAAGGGAGGAGGAGGGGAGTCGGGATCGGGGGGCTGAGGAGCACGGGGAGGGAGGAGGCGGGGTCCGGATCGGGCTGAAGGGCCTGGGAACGGCGGAGGGAGGCGGAGGGGTTTTGGACACCCGGGGATGGAGGAGGCGGGGCTTGGGTTGGTCTCGAGCCTGGGCGCGGCGGAGGGATAGGGCCGGGGTCGAGGTGCAGGGAGGGGAGGGAGAGGGGTTCGGGGCTGAGCGCGGGAGAGGAGAGGGCCGGGGAGGGGCGTGGGTGAGATGGGGAAGGGGGGGATTGGGCTAGGGTGCGGGGGAGAGGAGAGGGTCGGGGATGAGGCACGAGGAGGAGGGGTAGGGGGGCATTGGGTTTGATTGAGGGAGACGAGAGAGAAACAGGCAGGGGCGGCTGATTCTCAAAGTTGGGAAAAATGGGGTTCCGGCTAGGGTTTCACACACCTATGCTGGACCTAGGTTTCACACGCTTGGGTTTGGGGTTGGGTTTCACACGCCTTGCCCGGTTGTCGCTCAACACAAATTAAGTGGAGAAACAAAAACTTTTTTTTAATTTCATTATTCATTACCTCAAATGAAAAGACAAGGGCCTTTATAAAGGCTTAATTACAACGACTGGTCCACACGGCCAACAGGCGAGATGGGACTAAACACAATTGCAAAAAAAATATAGACACAAAAACAATATGGAATCAAACCGGAACAACTAATCACATCCACAAGCTAAGCTGGCGCCTCCTGCGCTGGTACACACGCCACGGGCGCGGCTCAGTGCTGATGTCTGCATCACACAGTCTCCCAGTAACCTTCACACCCCAAAATCCAAGCCTCTTTCGCTAGCCAGTGCACCGCATTGTTAGCTAGACAAGGAACCCTTAGATGACAATCACATCCTGCAGCTGATCCCAGTTCCGAATTACAGAACTAAAGTCTGCCGAACACCCTTTACCCAGCACTAAAGCATCGATCCCTCGCCCGTGACGCATCCGTTAGAACACGTACAATTGGCGAGAATATTGTGTTCTCACGTGTACATCAAATTAACAGTAGAACATTCAGTGGCATTTAGATTTTTGACCCACTATTACAATTTAGTACTGCAGACAGAGATAAATCTCCCTTCTTCCAGGAAACAACTCTTCCAACGTTAATTATTATAATTCAGTTTTTGACTTGAACACCAATCTGGGATTGTTGGGATGAACTCTGACGATATCTTCCAGGACGTCCAAGACGTCAATACCGTGGAACTCAATCTCCCTGAGGCTAGCAAGGTATTCCATGCCTAGAAGGACCTGTAAATAACCTTCTGGTATGCGTAGCTTCTCAAGATTAGGCATAGCCCCTTCTTTAAATACCAATGATATAGTTCCCATGAAACGGGTAACCAAGGACATAGCCTTGAGACTACGGAAGCCATCCCGATGGAAGCACAGCTGCATACCTTTGTCGCCCAATTCAACCAGATGGAGATTGATCAGGCTGGGCAGAGTTTGAAGTGGTAGCAACAACTCCTCGTTGATCATAGGTCCAAACAGAGTTATCTTGGCCACAACTCCTAAGGAAGCAACCCACCGAGGCAGAGCCCTCAGATTGCCGCCTATGTTTAGGCTTTGAAGATGCAGTGGCGGTGAGGATAAGGAATCAAGAAACCCATATCCCTGGAATTCATTTGCAGTCGCAACTGATAGAGAACGAAGACAGCTGCTTAGCTTCTCAAGCGCGGTGCAAAACTCCTTCTCCTTTTTTTCTGTGAGTCTGATCATATTCTGATCAAGGTGATCCACGCCTCGGCTGCTACCGTCTTCGTGGATCGACAGGTGTCTGACATAATCACCTTCCACATGACTGAGCACAGAGATGTATATCTCCTTCTTCGACTTAGAGAGGATCAGCTCGCGGATGACATCATGGACTCGACAGCTCCTCACCTTCCCGCTAAGAGCAACCTCCCATGGTTGGATCAGGCACTTGTTGATGAGCTCATTGAAGTAGCGCTCTGAGACCTCCTCAGGCTCAGGTTGATGGGTCGTCCCGCTTACGAACCCTTGGGCCACCCACAGATGCACCAGACACTGGCGATCGATGGAGTAGTCCTCAGGGAAGACACTTAGAGAGAGAGAGAGAGAGAGAGAGAGAGAGAGAGAATCGAACCGCTGAAGAAACGATGAGGCCTTTCTCGTTTGGAATACTCTTCCCGTGTCTCAAAACCCAGTAGCTGTTGCGGACAAAAGGCAATCAATCCCTCGGCCATCTCCTACAAACCCCAAAAAGAGAGAGAGAGAGAGAGAGAGAGAGAGAGAGAGAGAGAGAGAGAGAGAGAGAGAGAGAGAGAGAAGGCTGGGAGGAAAAGCTAGAGAAAGAGAGAGGAGAGAGAGAGAAAGATGAAGTGCATGTTGAGCTCTCAATTGCCGGGACAACTGCATCATGGGCAGCACCTGCAATTGTGCAGTCCCCTGGAATATGTGGTGTAAATCATCGCTAGTCGTTTCCCTCTAAAGCACACTCCTTCTGTCGTCGTCATCCACTGAATTCCATCTTCCAGCTGGACCCATGCATATTATTAGAGCCTGAGTCATGAGCCCAAATGTCCAATTTTGACTCAAGGCAACTTGGACCAAACCATCCCGACTCATGACCCTTTTCGCGATCCGACCCAACCCAACTTAACACGGCTTTGACATGGTTGAACCGGGTCAAATGTGAAGCCAAACTGACCAAATCGTATGGGCCCCTGTCTATCATAGTTGGATTAGACTTAATCATGTTTTATTCGATGCAGTCCGAGTCGGTTGATCAATTGGTTTTATAGAGCCATGACCTGACCAATCCAACCCATAAGACCCTTTAGTTGTCTCTTCAACAGTCCAAAAGTATTTTTGAAAAGATTAAACATTTTATTTAGTGTTTGATAATAGTCTAAAAGTATTTTTAAATAAGAAAAATAATTCAAGTCTCATCTTCTATAAGACCCAAGCAAGTTTTATGACGTGACAGTCTAAACTGATTAATTTGATGATCGTCTTACCCCTTGTTTGTTTTACCTTTAGTTTTTAAAAGAATTAAAGAATGAGCTGATTGTTCTTTTTGGGAGTTATATTTTTTATTTTAAAAAATCCAGAACGTTTTGTATACTCATCAAAAGTATGGAAATTTTAAAATTTTGAAATCTACAAATCGAGATCTACAAATTTAGACCCATTGTAACTATAAAATTTTAAGAGAAAAAAAAAACCCGGATACAATTGACTCATAATTAAGCGACTTTTCACCGAATTAAGTGGGGCATTTACTGATAGTTACAAATAAACAAAAAAAATTCACATTCAAAAACAAATTTTTATCTAAACTGACTAAATATCACTTTTCAAAACCAAATATCACGTAAATTGATTGTTATAAAATTAAGAGACTTTTATCGATATTTTATGTCCGATAAAGTATCTCTTGATTTTGCAACTGTTAGTTTTACGTAACATTTGTTTTCGTAAGTTTTGGGGGATGATCTTCGTGCCGACCCGAAGACTCCGCCCAACCAGTCAATCGAGTTGAGTCGAAGGTCTGATCGAATGTTTGTCTAGTCTGCTGGTTCGGATGTCATTGCCTTTGAGTTGAATCTTGTGAATATCGAAGGACAATAGACACGAGATGTGATCTCGGAGTTCAGCTGAAGCCTACGTCTCTGTGCTATAGGGAGCAACCTGAATTCATTAACACTTTGCTCGGAGTGATCTCGACAGGCCGAGCGTCACTGGTCTCTTCGAAAAGAAGATCGAAGGAAAATGATTATCGAAAGGTCAAAGCTATGGGGTTTTGCAGGTCTGATTCAGGAATCAAAGATTTGATGTTTTTAATCCGATCACTTTATATTGGTTGAGCCTACTATTTATAGGATTTTCTGGGAGGAAATCCGGGGCAAATGGCGGTTTCTGCTGTCATATCTGGGGATCCCCCAAGTAGGGCTGGTGGGTCCTGCTGTCGTCTCTGGGGACCCCCCAGGCGGGGCTGGTGGGTCCCGTTGTCGTCTCTGAGGACCTCCCAGGCAGGGCTGGTGGGTCTTGTTGTCGTCTCTGTGGACCCCCCAGGCAGGGCTGGTGGGTCCTGCTGTCGTCTCTGTGGACCCCCCAGGCAAGGTTGGTGGGTCCTGCTGTTGTCTCTGTTGACCCCCCTAGTAGGGCTGGTCGGTCCCGCTGTCGTCTCTGTAGACCCCCCACGCAGGGCTGGTAGGTCCCGCTGTCGTCTCTATGGACCCCCCAGGCAGGGCTGGTGGGTCCCGTTGTCGTCTCTATGGACCCCCCAGGCAGGGCTGGTGGGTCCCGCTGCCATCTTTGTGGACCCCCCAGGCAGGGTTGGTGGGTCCTGCTGTCTATGAGGCTTCTGGTAAAAATTTGCACCCGCAATTGCGCCTACCAAGTTAGCTAGAGGCAATCCTAGCTGACATGGATTTTAGGTGCAAAAATCGACCCCCTGCCAAGGGTGCGCATCAGTGGGCTTTTGTGGGACCTCGGTGTCTGCAAAGAAGAAAAACATGTTGATAGTCGATCTAGATTTTGACAAGTCTAATTCGTCCGGTCGACCAAATCTGACTGATCGGTTAATTTTGATCGATCGGTCAAATTTTGATCGATCGGTCAAATTTTGACCGATTGGTTAAATTTGAACGATTGGTTAATTTTGACCGATCGGTTAAATTTGACAGATCGGTTAATTTTGACCGATCAGTTAAATTTGATCGATCGGTTGAATTTTGAAAGATCGATCAAATTTGACCGATCGGTCAAATTCAACCGGTGGAGTTCGAGGTGATCGGGCAAAAACGTCTGTTTCTTGCCAGATCCTTCGAAAAATTGATCGATCGGTTGAATTTATCCGATCGGTCAAAATTGTCCGATCGGACAGTTTTGACCGATCGGTCAAAATCAACCGGTAGAGGTTGAAACGATCGGGCAAAAAACGTGGTTTTTTGCCAGATCCTTCGAAAAATTGATCGATCGGTTGAATTTGTCCGATCGGTCAAAATTGTCCGATCAAACAGTTTTGACAGATCGATCAAAATCAACCGGTAGTGGTTGAAGCACTCGGGTAAAAAACGTGGTTTTTTTGCCAAATCCTTTTAAAAATTGATCGATCGGTTGAATTTGTCCGATCGATCAAAATCAACGAGTAGAGGTTGAGGCGATCAGGCAAAAAACATGGGGTTTTGCCAGATCCTTCAAAAAATTGATTGATCGGTTGAATTTATCCGATCGGTCAAAATCGTCTGATCGGACCGTTTTGACCGATCGGTCAAAATCAACCGATAGAGGTTGAGGCGATCGGACAATAAACATGGTTTTTTGCCAGATCCTTTGAAAAATTGATCGATCGGTTGAATTGTCTGATCGGTCAAAATTGTCCGATCAGATCGTTTTGACCGATCAGTCAAAATCAACCAGTAGTGGTTGAAGCGATCGTGCAAAAAACATGGTTTTTTGCCAGATCCTACGAAAAATTGATCGATCGGTTGAATTTGTCCGATCCGTCAAAATTGTCTGAACGGATAATTTTGACCGATCGGTCAAAATCAACCGGTAGAGGTTGAGGCGATCGGGCAAAAAACATGATTTTTTGCCAGATCTTTCGAAAAATTGATCGATCGGTTGAATTTGTCCGATCAGTCAAAATTGTCTGATCGGACCGTTTTGACCGATCGGTCAAAATCAACCGGTAGAGGTTGAGGCGATCGGGCAAAAAATATGGTTTTTTGCCAGATCCTTAGAAAAATTGATCAATCAGTTGAATTTGTCTGATCGGTCAAAACTGTCCGATCGGACTGTTTTGACCGATCGTTCAAAATCAACCGGTAGAGGTTGAAGCGATCGGGCAAAAAACATGGTTTTTTTGCCAGATCCTTTGAGGCTACTTTTAAATCTTGAAAGGGCTATATCGCAGCCAAGCCAACCAATAGCTCTGCCCTTGGGCTCGGAGAAGCCCAATAAATGGAACCCCAGGCCACATCATTTGCGCATACTGAATTTTTTTTTTGGAAGATTGGAACTGGTCATTACATAATAACTTGGAAATCCTTCCAGATAAGGATGGAAACTACGTCAGGAACCACAGTGATGCGAAACAATGCAAGGAAGACAGGAAATCAATAGTTCTGTTGGCGAGCAATGTTTCACTGTAAATTAAGAACCTCAGGCAGGAATTTTTGTTCATACAATCACAGGAATGATGGATTTAACAAGCCACTACTTAGCACCTTACAGTTCTTTTCCAGTATCCAGAATTACCATAATTAATGCTTAAATTATCGGGCCCGAGTCCGTCCCGCAATATCAAATACTATAGTCTAACGGGCAGGAATGGACACACAACCTCTCGACAGTGGACAGTGGTGAGCAATTGATAAAGCACTACAGATTCAACTGATGGAATACGGACGTACCTGGCCGGGTAGGAGTGGTCTTACTGAGGCGGTGATGATGATGCGGGGAGGCTTTTTCTTGAAGCCTCACGGATCTCTGGTTGAGGCAATGGCGGTGCTGGGACCTCCGGGTGTGGTGAGATCGGTGCAGGGCCGGGGTGGGGTGCGGGGGAGATGGGGAAGGGGGGGATTGGGCTAGGGTGCGGGAGAGAGGAGAGGGTCGGGGATGAGGCGCAGGGAGGGGGATAAGGGGGGGGGGGGGGGATTGGGTTTGAGTGCGGGAGACGAGAGAGAGACAGGCAGGGGCGGCTGATTCTCCAAGTTGGGAAAAATTGGGTTCCGACTAGGGTTTCACACACCTATGCTGGACCTAGGGTTTCACACGCTTGGGTTTGGGGTTGGGTTTCACACGCCTTGCCCGGTTGTCGCTCAACACAAATTAAGTGAAGAAATGAAAACTTTTTTTTAATTTCATTATTCAGTACCTCAAATGAAAAGACAAGAGCCTTTATAAATGCTTAATTACAACGACTGGTCCACACGGCCAACAAGCGAGGTGGGACTAAACACAAGTGCAAAAAAAAATAAAGACACATAAACAACATGGAATCAAACCAGAACAACTAATCACATCCACAAGCTAAGCTGGCGCCTCCTGCGATGGTACAGACGCCACGGGCGCGACTCAGTGCTGATGTCTGCATCACACAGTCTCCCAGTAACCTTCACACCCCAAAATCCAAGCCTCTTTCGCTAGCCAGTGCACCGCATTGTTAGCTAGACAAGGAACCCTTAGATGACAATCACATCCTGCAGCAGATCCCAGTCCCGAATTTTAGGACTAAAGTCTGCCGAACACCCTTTAGCCAGCACTAAAGTATCGATCCCTCGCCCGTGACGCATCCGTTAGAACACGCACAATTGGCGGTAATATTGTGTTCTCACGTGTACATCAAATTAACAGTAGAACATTCAGTGGCATTTAGATTCTTAACCCACTATTACAATTTAGTACTACAGACAGAGATAAATCTCCCTTCTTCCAGGCAACAACTCTTCCAACGTTAATCATATAATTTAAAGGCTGACTTGAACACCAATCTGGGATTGTTGGGATGAACTCTGACGATATCTTCCAGTATTCCCAAGGAGTCAGGGAACCTATAGCCGTAGAACTCAATCTCCCTGAGGCTAGCAAGGTATTCCATGCCTATATGGACTAGTAAAGAACCATGTGCTATGCGTAGCTTCTCAAGATTAGGCATAGCCCCTTCTTCAAATACCAATGATATAGTTTCCATGAAACGGGTAACCAAGGACATAGCCTTGAGACTACGGAAGCCATCCCGATGGAAGCACAGCTGCATACCGACGTGGCCCCATTCAACCAGATGGAGATTGATCAGGCTGGGTAGTGTTTGAAGTGGTAGCAACAACTCCTCCTTGATCTCAGGACCAGACAGAGTTATCTTGGCCACATCTCGTAGGGAAGCAACCCACCGAGGCAGAGCCCTCAGATTGCCGCCTAAGGTTAGGCTTTGCAGATGCAGTGGCGGTGAGAATAACGAATCAAGAAACCCATATCCCTCGAAGTCATCTGCAGTCGCAACTGATAGAGAACGAAGACAGCTGCTCAGCTTCTCAAGCGCGGTGCAAAACTCCTTCTCCTTTTCTTGTGTGAGTCTGGTCACGCCTAGTTTTCTCAACTGGGTGAGCTCTGCTAGCTCCCTCATCGTGCCTTCGCTGCTCCTTTGAGCGTCTACAGGGTATAACGTCTGCAAAGCTTTTAAATTCCCTACTCCTCCGGGCAGCCACATACCACGCCCATATTGCAACATATATGTAGAGAAGAGAGCATGGGAGAATTTCTCTCTCGAGATGACAAGATGACGGAGTTGTTGGAGCTTGACTACCGTAGTGGGTATCCTTATATACTCGGCACTTCTGATATTCAGTGTTTCAAGGTTCTGAAGGTTTCCTATAGACTTCGGGAGCTCAGGCAGATCGTTACCGCTCAGACTTAAGTACTTCAGATGAAGGAATTTACAGATTATCTTGTGATCTCCACGAGTATCACAATCTTGGAGATCCAACACCCTTAGCAACCTCATTCTTGGAGAAATTAAGAGGTCTAAGCCCATGTTCTTGGAGATAAGCAAACCATGACGGAACATGGTAAGTGATCGGATGTAGTCTAAACTCATATTCTGATAAAGGTGATCCACGCCTCGGCTGCTACCGTCGTCGTGGATCGATAGGTGTCTGACATAATCACCTTCCACATGACCGAGCACAGAGATGTACATCTCCTTCTTCGACTTGGAGAGGATCAGCTCGCGGATGACATCATGGACTCGGCAGCTCCTCACCTTCCCGCTAGGAGCAACCTCCCATGGTTGGATCAGGCTCCTGTTGATGAGCTCATTGAAGCAGCGCTCTGAGGCCTCCTCAGGTTGATGAGTAGTCCCACTTACAAACCCTAGGGCCGCCCAGAGACGCACCAGACGCTTGCGACCGATGGAGTGGTCCTCAGGGAAGACACTTAGATACAGGAAGCAACGCTTGAGTTGGGGAGGCAAATCATTGTAACTAAAGTTGAGTATTGTTTTCACGGAGTCAAGGTCGCGATTGCTTTCCAACTCGTCGCCGAGCTGGTCATGCAGGCTTTGCCAATCTTGGTGGCTTCTGCAAGCTAGAAGGCCACCGATGGTGATGATAGCGAGCGGCAACCCGCCGCATTTCTTCAGTATATCCTCCGATACCTTTTTGAGATGGGGAGGACACACATAGTTGGGGCTACTAAAGACTCTTCGGCGGAACAGGTCCCACGAGTGTTCATGGGTGAGAGGTTGGAGATTGTAGACATGAGGAGGAACACGAGTCGGGGGGAAGCGACGAGAAGCGCTGTTAGCGACCGACTCGATGCGCGTTGTGACCATGATCCGACTACCCAATGTGTTAGCAGGAAATGCAGGCATGATATTTTCCCAATCACGAACGGTCCATATATCATCGAGGACGACCACGTACCTCTTATCTTGCAGCTGCTCTCTGAGGATTTCGATGTGTTGAGCTTCGTCGGCTGCCTCCATCTTCTTCTCCATCCGTTCCGTCTCCTCTTTAGTGGTAGAAGAGAACACTTGCTTCGCCATGTTTTTCAGGATCCCCTTGATCTCGAAGGACTGTGACACAGTGATCCAAACCCGGCACTGGAAGTGGCCAGCGCCGCCGCTCGCCCTTGGGTTTTCGTAGACCCGCCGTGCCAGGGTGGTCTTGCCTAATCCCCCCATGCCGACCACCGAAATCACCGTGAGTTGGGGCTCGTCCTCCGCCATCAGCCAGCCGAGGAGCTTGTTTTTGGGCCCATCGATGCCCACGAGCTCCGCTTCCTCCACGAAGAGAGCAGGCGTGCGAGGATCAGGGAGCATATGAGGAGTTGGGCGGGAATTGGGTCCCGGACGGAAGTAACGCGAGCTCCTCTCGCTCACCTCTCGAGCCCGGATCTTGATCTTTTGGATCTGTGTGGCGATCCGGTGGCGTGCTTTCAGTGTCTTGAGGCAATGGAAGATGGTAACCCAACAATTAGGGTGGAGGTGAAGGGCGTACTCGTCGATGCAATCCTCAGCATCGTAAGCCAGCCTCCTCACTTGATCTACCCAGCTGATAGCTTCCCCACCACTTCCCGGCCGTTCCTCCGACTTCGTCAGGAACTCCGACATGCTGGCCAGCTCATCTTTGATGTACACGACTTCCTCGCGCACCCCTCTCAGCAATACGCCTTCTTCCACCAGCATCGTACCCAGCTTCCCGGCCACGGATGACAAAACCTCCTTCGCAAGGTTCACACCCATGCCTTCCATCTCTCTCTCTCTCTCTCTCTCTCTCTCTCTCTCTCTCTCAGATGCGCACTTCTGAGTTCACAGCACCTAAGCTGGGGGCAGTAAAAAGATTGATACCACCATTATCGTTAGATCTGATGTCATTTAATAATGACAATGGGCACTAAGTATGAGTCAAAATAGAGTCCATGTTGCTTTCACGATCTCCTTCTCTATTTATTTAATTGTTTTAATATATTATTCTTTTCTAAACTCCAGTTGGACAACCAAAGCATCAGATTCTTGAGCTCCTTATTTTAACTAAAGTTTTCTTGATCAGAGCTTTGCAGTCTTTTAAGAAGTAATTTATTCTCTTCCATCGATTTTAGGCTTTGTTCATGTTGAGAATAGTACGCACCACATCGGTAAAGTGGTGGGAGCTCTATGACTTTATATACCGTTGCTTCCTCCCTCTTATCACCGGTTTTGAGGGAGCACGGAAATCGTAATCAAAGCTAAGCCCACCCCAGTCTCTTCTTCATGTGGTCCCGTCATACCCTCTTTCTCCCTCCGATCGAGATCTTCTCTCTCTCTTTTATTGAGAGGCACTCTGTGTGCGGACTGGTGTTGAGAATAGTACTCCCACATCGGTAAAGGGCATATATAGTTCCCCTCTCCCTCTTATCACCGATTTTGAGGAGGCACGGGAATCATAACAGTTGAAATAGCTCCTCAAAAGCAATTTGGATATCTCCATTACAAACTGAATAACTGGAATGGTTCCTGTCAAAAGGTGAACGGGATCGACGGCTAGCTGGATTGGAGGAGTCACTTGCACCTTATATTTTTTGAAGTAACAACAGAAGGACTTTAATTTTCAGATTCATGCAAATTTGTAATTTTTATAAATATTTAATATAAAATTCAAATAATCACTACTTGGGGGTGGAGAGGGAGAGAGAGAGAGAGAGAATCGAACCGTTGAAGAAACGATGAGGCCTTTCTCGTTTGGAATACTCTTCCCATGTCTCAAAACTCAGTAGCTGTTGCGGACAAAAGGCAATCCAATCCCTCGGCCATCTCCTACAAACCCCAAAAGAGAGAGAGAGAGAGAGAGAGAGAGAGAGAGAGAGAGAGGAGAAGGCTGGGAGGAAAAGCTAGAGAGAGAGGAGAAAGAGAGAAAGATGACGTGCATGTTGAGCTGTAATCAGTGTGGTTACACCACAAAGATTACTAGGGGCAGCTCAATTGCCGGGGACAGCTGCATCATGGGCAGCACCTGTAATTGTGCAGTCCTCTGTAATATCTGTAATATGTGGTATAAACCATCGCTAGTCGTCGCCCTCTAAAGCACCCTCCTTCTGTCGTCGTCATCCACTGAAGCCCATCTTCCGGCTCGACCCATGCATGTTATTAGAGCCTGAGTCATGAGCCCAAATGTCCAATTTTGACTCAAGGCAACTTGGACCAAACCATCCCGACTCATGACCCTTTTCACGATCCGAACCAACCCAACTTAACATTGCTTTAACATGGTTGAACCGGGTCAAATGCGAAGCCAAACTGACCAAATCGTATGGGCCCCTGTCTAACATAGTTGGATTAGACTTAATCATGTTTTATTCGATGCGGTCCGAGTCGGTTGATCAATTGGTTTTATAGAGCTATGACCTGACCAATCCAACCCATAAGACCCTTTAGTTGTCTCTTCAACGGTCCAAAAGTATTTTTGGAAAGCTTAAACATTTTATTTACTGTTTGATAATAGTCTAAAAGTATTTTTAAATAAGAAAAATAATTCAGGTCTCATCTATTTATATATACTAAAATGGAAGCCTATCTCCCGTGTTGTGACACGTGGACGTCTTTTAAAGAGCTAGAATTCTTCTTCCATGTGTGAACGTAGCTATCTTTTAAGTCCATTTAAAAGCCTACCATAAAGATGATAAATTTCATTTAATGGTCATTTGATGTTAATCTCTCTCTCTGTCTCTCTCTCTCTAACAAGTGAATCACACTCACTTTAGATTTCACACTTCTTCGAACAGTTGCGATGTCGTCTTTGTCAAATAACATGCATCAAGCACATTCGGACATTGTCCGGGTTTCTTACTAGTCTTCTATAAGCCCCAAGCAAGTTCTATGACGTGACAGTCTAAACCGATTAATTTGATGACCGTCTTACCCCTTGTTTGTTTTACCTTTAGTTTTTAAAAGAATTAAAGAATGAGTTGATTGTTCTTTCTGGGAGTTATATTTTTTATTTTAAAAAATCCATAACGTTTTGTACACTCATCAAAAGTATGAAAATTTTAAAATTTTGAAATCTACAAATCGAGATCTACAAAATTAGACCCATTGTAACTATAAATTTTGAGAGAAAAAAAAACCCGGATACAATTGACTCATAATTAAGCGACTTTTCACCGAATTAAGTGGCATTTACTGATAGTTACAAATAAACAAAAAAAATTCACATTCAAAACCAAATTTTTATCAAAACTGACTAAATATCACTTTTCAAAACCAAATATCACGTAAATTGACTGTTATAAAATTTAGAGACTTTTATCGATGTTTTATGTTCGATAAAGTATCTCTTGATTTTGCAACTGTTAGTTTTACGTGACATTTGTTTTCGTAAGTTGTGGGGGATGATCTTCGTGCCGACCCGAAGACTCCGCCCAACCAGTCAATCAAGTTGAGTCGAAGGTCTGATCGAACGTTTGTCTAGTCTGCTGGTTCAGATGTCGATGCCTTTGAGTTGAATCTTGTGAATATCGAAGGACAGTAGACACGAGATGTGATCTCGGAGTTCAGCCGAAGCCTACGTCTCCGTGCTATAGGGAGCAACCTGAATTCATTAACACTTTGCTCGGAGTAACCTTGACAGGCCGAGCGTCACTGGTGTCTTCGAAAAGAAGATCGAAGGAAAATGATTATCGAAAGGTCAGAGCTCTGGGGTTTTGCAGGTCTGATTCAGGAATCAGAGATTTGATGTTTTTAATCCGATCCCTTTACATTGGTTAAGCCTACTATTTATAGGATTTTTTGGGAGGAAAACCGGGGCAAATGGCGGTTTCTGCTGTCATATCTGGGGATCCCCCAGGTAGGGCTGGTGGGTCCTGCTGTCGTCTCTGGGGACCCCCCAGGCGGGGCTGGTGGGTCCCGCTGTCGTCTCTGGGGACCTCCCAGGCAGGGCTGGTGGGTCCCGCTGTCGTCTCTGTGGACCCCCCAGGCAGGGCTGGTGGGTCCCGCTGTCGTCTCTGTGGACCCCCCAGGCAGGGCTGGTTCCCGCTGTCGTCTCTGTGGACCCCCCAGGCAGGGCTGGTGGGCCCCGCTGTCGTCTCTGTGGACCCCCCAGGCAGGGCTGGTGGGTCCCGCTGTCGTCTCTGTGGACCCCCCAGGCAGGGCTGGTGGGTCCTGCTGTCTATGAGGCTTCTGGTAAAAATTTGCACCCACAATAGCCCCCTCCAAGTTAGCTAAAGGCAATCCTGGCTGACATGGATTTTAGGTGCAAAGATCGACCCCCTGCCAAGGGTGCACATCAGTGGGCTTTCGTAGGACCTCGGTGTCTGCAAAGAAGAAAAACCTGTTGATAGTCGATCTACAATTTGACAAGTCTAATTCGTCCGGTTGACCAAATCTGTTTGATAGGTTAATTTTGATCGATCGGTCAAATTTTGACTGATCGATTAAATTTGACCGATTGGTTAATTTTGACCAATCGGTTAAATTTGACAGATCGATTAATTTTGACTGATCGGTTAAATTTGACCGATCGGTTGAATTTTGAAAGATTGATAAAATTTGATCGATCGGTCAAATTCAACAAGTGGAGTTCGAGGTGATCGGGCAAAAACGTCTGTTTCTTGCCAGATCCTTCGAAAACTTGATAGATCGGTTGAATTTGTCTGATCGGTCAAAATTGTCCGATCGGATAGTTTTGACCGATCGGTCAAAATCAACCGGTAGAGGTTGAAACGATCGGGCAAAAAACATGGTTTTTTGCCAGATCCTTCAAAAAATTGATCGATCGGTTGAATTTCTCCGATCGGTCAAAATTGTCCAATCGAACAGTTTTGACCGATCGGTCAAAATCAACCGGTAGTGGTTGAAACGTTCGGGTAAAAAAATATGGTTTTTTGATAGATCCTTTGAAAAATTGATCGATCGGTTCAATTTGTCTGATCGGTCAAAATTGTCAGATCGGACAGTTTTGACCGATCGGTCAAAATCAACCAGTAGAGGTTGAGGCGAACAGGCAAAAAACATAGGGTTTTGCCAGATCCTTCGAAAAATTGATCGATCGGTTGAATTTGTCTGATCGGTCAAAATTGTCCGATCGGACCGTTTTGACCGATCGATCAAAATCAACCGGTAGAGGTTGAGGCGATCGGGCAAAAAATATGGTTTTTTTTTGCCATATATTTTGAAAAATTGATCGATCGGTTGAATTTGTCCGATCGGTCAAAATTGTCTGAACGGATAATTTTGACCGATTGGTCAAAATCAACCGGTAGAGGTTGAGGCGATCGAGCAAAAAACATGATTTTTTGCCAGATCCTTCAAAAAATTGATCGATCGGTTGAATTTGTCCGATCGGTCAAAATTGCCTGATCGGACCGTTTTGACCGATCGGTCAAAATCAACCGGTAGATGTTGAGGCGATCGGGCAAAAAACATGATTTTTTGCCAGATCCTTCGAAAAATTGCTCAATCGGTTGAATTTGTCCGATCAGTTAAAATTGCCCGATCGGACTCTTTTGACCGATCGGTCAAAATCAACCGGTAGAGGTTAAAGCGATCGAGCAAAAAACATGGTTTTTTGCCAGATTCTTCGAAAAATTGATCGATTGGTTGAATTTGTTTGATCGGTCAAAATTGTCCGATCGGACAGTTTTGACCGATCGATGAAAATCAACCGGTAGTGGTTGAAGCGATCGGGCAAAGAACATGGCTTTTTGCCAGATCCTTCGAAAAATTGATTGATCAGTTGAATTTGTTCAATCGATCAAAATTGTCCGATCGAACAGTTTTAACCGATCGATCAAAATCAACCGGTAGTGGTTGAATCGATCGGGCAAAAAATATGGTTTTTTGCCAGATCTTTCGAAAAATTGATCGATCGGTCAAAATCAACCGGTAGAGGTTGAGGCGATCAGGCAAAAAATATAGTTTTTTGCCAGATCCTTCGAAAAATTGATCGATCGGTTGAATTTGTCCGATCGGTCAAAATTGTCCGATCGGACCGTTTTGACCGATTGGTCAAAATCAACCGGTAGAGGTTGAGGCGATCGGGTAAAAAACATGGTTTTTTGCCTGATCCTTCGAAAAATTGATCGATCGGTTGAATTTATCCGATCGATCAAAATTGTCCGATCGGGCCGTTTTGACCGATCGTTCAAAATCAACCGGTAGAGGTTGAGGCGATTGGGCAAAAAACATGGTTCTTTGCCATATCCTTCGAAAAATTGATCGATCGGTTGAATTTGTCCGATCGGTCAAAATTGTCCGATTAGTCAAAATCAACCGGTAGAGGTTGAAGCGATCGAGCAAAAAATATGGTTTTTTGCTAGATCCTTCGAAAAATTGATCGATCGGTTGAATTTGTCCGATCGGTCAAAATTGTTCGATCGGTTAAAATTGTCTGATCGGGCAGTTTTGATCGATCGGTCAAAATCAACCGGTAGTGGTTGAAGCAATCGGGCAAAGAACTTGGTTTTTTGCTAGATCCTTTGAAAAATTGATCGTTCGGTCAAGATTGTTCGATCGGACAGTTTTGACCGATCTGTCAAAATCAATCGGTGGAGGTTGAGGCGATCGGGCAAAAGAGCCTATTTTTTGCCCGATCCTTTAGAAAATCGTCCGATCATCTGCATGTCGAACGGGCGAAGTCTTGTGAAGCGATCGGTTAAATTTGTCTGATCGGATAAGTTTGACCGATCAGACAATTTCAACTGGTGGAGGTTGAGGCGATCGGGCAAAAGAACCTGTTTTTTTGCCAAATCCTTTGAAAAATCGTCCGATCGTCTACCTGTCGAACGGACAAATTCTTGTGAAGTGATTGGTTAAATTTGTCCGATCGAACAAGTTTGACCGATAGGACAATTTCAACCGGTGGAGGTTGAGGCGATCGATCAAAAGAGCCTGTTTTTCTTTCTATTATTGTTTACTTCTATTTATTTGTTGAAGTATAATGTCCTTTTTTTTTCTTTCTATTATTGTTTTCTTCTATTTATTTGGTGAATGTTGGATGTGGAACCCTGCATTTATTAGGTCCTCCGTGTAGCTGTCCGGGAAGTGGGACCCAATGAGTCTTTGATGACGTATTTGTTGTTTTAGTTTTCTGATCGGCCTCTTGTGAATCCCTTACTTGGCCTTCTAGCAGTATGGGAATCACCCATCTCAAGGAAAATCTTGTAACACCCAACTAGTGTATGCAATTTGGCTTAACCACGAGACCAAGATGAATTGTATCTAAGACTAAAACTTCCATGTTGCACCATTTGGGTTCGACCATCAATGCATGGGAGTCTACAGTGCTGTAGTTGGGAATTTGTTTCGGACTGGACTGAAGCTAAGCTGTTTTTTTTTGGTACTGGAACATTTTGAGGCTATTCTTAAATCTTGATAGGGCTATATCGCAGCCAAGCCAACCAATAGCTTCGCCCTTGGGCTCGGTGAAGCCCAACAAATGGAACCCCAGGCCACATCATTTGCGGATACTAAATTTTTTTTTTTGGAAGATTGGAACTGGTCATTACATATATAATAACTTGGAAATCCTCCCAGATAAGGACAGAAACTACGTCAGGAACCACAGTGATGCAGAACAATGCAGGGAAGACAGGAAATCAGTAGTTCTGTTGGCGAGCAATGTTTCACTATAAATTAAGAACCTCAGGCAGGAATTTTTGTTCATACAATCGCAGGAATGATGGATTTAACAAGCCACTACTTAGCACCCTACAGTTCTCTTCCAGTATCCAGAATTACCATAATTAATGCTTAAATTATCGGGCACGAGCCCGTCCCGCAATATCAAATACTACTAGTCTAACGGGCAGGAATGGACACACAACCTCTCGACAGTGGACATCGGAACGTGAGCAATTGATAATGCACTAGAGATTCAACTGATGGAACACGGATGTACCTGGCCGGGTAGGAGTGGTCTTACTGAGGCGGTGATGATGATGCGAAGAGGATTTTTCTTGAAGCCTCACGGATCTCCGGGTGAGGCAATGGCGGTGCTGGGACCTTCGGGTGTGGTGAGATCTGTGCAGGGACCTCGATTATCGTGGATCAAGCCATGATCCCCGTCGGGATCCGCCATGTGAGCATACCGGCTCTGGGGGTTTTGGAGGGGAGAGGGAGGTTTGGTTGTCGGGGTGAGAGGGGAGGAAGGGGAGGGCATGGGGGTGGGGTGGGGCTGCAGAGAAGGGGAACAGGACAAGGGTTGGGTCGGATTGGATTGGGTCGGGCCTGGGGTTAGGTCATGGGAGGCTCATGCAGGGTCACGGGGTAAAGGGAGGAGGAGGGGAGTCGGGATCGGGGGGCTGAGGAGCACGGGGAGGGAGGAGGCGGGGTCCGGATCGGGCTGAAGGGCCTGGGAACGGCGGAGGGAGGCGGAGGGGTTTTGGACACCCGGGGATGGAGGAGGCGGGGCTTGGGTTGGTCTCGAGCCTGGGCGCGGCGGAGGGATAGGGCCGGGGTCGAGGTGCAGGGAGGGGAGGGAGAGGGGTTCGGGGCTGAGCGCGGGAGAGGAGAGGGCCGGGGAGGGGCGTGGGTGAGATGGGGAAGGGGGGGATTGGGCTAGGGTGCGGGGGAGAGGAGAGGGTCGGGGATGAGGCACGAGGAGGAGGGGTAGGGGGGCATTGGGTTTGATTGAGGGAGACGAGAGAGAAACAGGCAGGGGCGGCTGATTCTCAAAGTTGGGAAAAATGGGGTTCCGGCTAGGGTTTCACACACCTATGCTGGACCTAGGTTTCACACGCTTGGGTTTGGGGTTGGGTTTCACACGCCTTGCCCGGTTGTCGCTCAACACAAATTAAGTGGAGAAACAAAAACTTTTTTTTAATTTCATTATTCATTACCTCAAATGAAAAGACAAGGGCCTTTATAAAGGCTTAATTACAACGACTGGTCCACACGGCCAACAGGCGAGATGGGACTAAACACAATTGCAAAAAAAATATAGACACAAAAACAATATGGAATCAAACCGGAACAACTAATCACATCCACAAGCTAAGCTGGCGCCTCCTGCGCTGGTACACACGCCACGGGCGCGGCTCAGTGCTGATGTCTGCATCACACAGTCTCCCAGTAACCTTCACACCCCAAAATCCAAGCCTCTTTCGCTAGCCAGTGCACCGCATTGTTAGCTAGACAAGGAACCCTTAGATGACAATCACATCCTGCAGCTGATCCCAGTTCCGAATTACAGAACTAAAGTCTGCCGAACACCCTTTACCCAGCACTAAAGCATCGATCCCTCGCCCGTGACGCATCCGTTAGAACACGTACAATTGGCGAGAATATTGTGTTCTCACGTGTACATCAAATTAACAGTAGAACATTCAGTGGCATTTAGATTTTTGACCCACTATTACAATTTAGTACTACAGACAGAGATAAATCTCCCTTCTTCCAGGAAACAACTCTTCCAACGTTAATTATTATAATTCAGTTTTTGACTTGAACACCAATCTGGGATTGTTGGGATGAACTCTGACGATATCTTCCAGGACGTCCAAGACGTCAATACCGTGGAACTCAATCTCCCTGAGGCTAGCAAGGTATTCCATGCCTAGAAGGACCTGTAAATAACCTTCTGGTATGCGTAGCTTCTCAAGATTAGGCATAGCCCCTTCTTTAAATACCAATGATATAGTTTCCATGAAACGGGTAACCAAGGACATAGCCTTGAGACTACGGAAGCCATCCCGATGGAAGCACAGCTGCATACCTTTGTCGCCCAATTCAACCAGATGGAGATTGATCAGGCTGGGCAGAGTTTGAAGTGGTAGCAACAACTCCTCATTGATCATAGGTCCAGACAGAGTTATCTTGGCCACAACTCCTAAGGAAGCAACCCACCGAGGCAGAGCCCTCAGATTGCCGCCTAAGTTTAGGCTTTGAAGATGCAGTGGCGGTGAGGATAAGGAATCAAGAAACCCATATCCCTGGAATTCATTTGCAGTCGCAACTGATAGAGAACGAAGACAGCTGCTCAGCTTCTCAAGCGCGGTGCAAAACTCCTTCTCCTTTTTTTCTGTGAGTCTGATCACGCCTAGTTTTCTCAACTGGGTCAGCTCTGCTAGCTCCCTCATCGTGCCTTCGCTGCTCTTTAGAGCGTCTACATAGTATAACGTCTGCAGGGCTTTTAAATTCCCTACTCCTCCGGGCAGCGACATACCACGTACACATCGCAGCATATATTTGGACCTGTAGATATGGAATTTATCTCTTTTCGAGATGACAAGATGACGGAGTTGTTGGAGCTTGACGACCGTAGTGGGTATGTACACATCGTCGGCACTTCTGATATCCAGCGTTTCGAGGTTCTGAAGGTTTCCTATAGACTTCGGGAGCTTGATGACCGTAGTGGGCATGTACACATCGTCGGCACTTCTGATATCAGCAGGCATACCGTTACCACTCAGACTTAAGTACTTTAGACGAAGGAATTTACAGATTATCTTGTGATCTCCAAGAGTTTCGCAATCTTGGAGATCCAACACCCTTAGCAACCTCATTCTTGGAGAAATTAAGATTATCTTGTCATCTCCTTCTTGAGCGAACATGGTAAGTGATCGGATGTAGTCTAAGCTCAAATTCTGATCAAGGTGATCCACGCCTCGGCTGCTACCGTCTTCGTGGAACGACAGGTGTCTGACATAATCACCTTCCACATGACCGAGCACAGAGATGTACATCTCCTTCTTCGACTTGGAGAGGATCTGCTCGCGGATGACATCATGGACTCGGCAGCTCCTCACCTTCCCGCTGAAACTAAATTCCCATGGTTGGATCAGGCTCCTGTTGATGAGCTCATTGAAGCAGCGCTCTGAGGCCTCCTCAGGTTGATGAGTCGTCCCGCTTACAAACCCTTGGGCCACCCAGAGACGCACCAGACGCTTGCGACCGATGGAGTGGTCCTCAGGGAAGACACTTAGATACAGGAAGCAACGCTTGAGTTGGGGAGCCAAATCATTGTAACTAAAGTTGAGTATTGTTTTCATGGAGTCAAGGTCGCGATTGCTTTCCAACTCGTCGCCCAGCTGGTCATGCAGGATTTGCCAATCTTCATGGATTCTGCAAGCTAGAAGGCCACCGATGGTGACGATATCGAGCGGCAACCCGCCGTATTTCTTCAGTATATCCTCAGATACCTTTTTGAGATGGGGAGGACACACATAGTTGGGGCTACTAAAGACTCTTCGGCGGAACAGGTCCCACGAGTGTTCATGGGTGAGAGGTTGGAGACTGTAGACATGAGGAGGAACACGAGTCGGGGGGAAGCGACGAGAAGCGCTGTTAGCGACCGAATCGATGCGTGTTGTGACCATGATCCGACTACCCAATGTGTAAGCAGGAAATGCAGGCATGATATTTTCCCAATCACGAACGGTCCATATATCATCGAGGACGACCACGTACCTCTTATCTTTCAGCTGCTCTCTCAGGATTTCGATGTGTTGAGCTTCGTCGGCTGCCTCCATCTTCTTCTCCATCCGTTCCGTCTCCTCTTTAGTGGTAGAAGAGAACACTTGCCTCGCCATGCTTTTCAGGATCCCGTTGATCTCGAAGGACTGTGACACGGTGATCCAAGCCCGGCACTGGAAGTGGCCAGCGCCGCCGCTCGCCCTTGGGTTTTCGTAGACCCGCCGTGCCAGGGTGGTCTTGCCTAATCCCCCCATGCCGACCACCGAAATCACCGTGAGTTGGGGCTCGTCCTCCGCCATCAGCCAGCCGAGGAGCTTGTTTCTGGGCCCATCGATGCCCACGAGCTCCGCTTCCTCCACGAAGAGAGCAGGCATGCGAGGATCAGGGAGCATATGATGAGTAGTTGGGCGGGAATTGGGTCCCGGACGGAAGTAGCGCGAGCACCTCTCGCTCACATCTCGAGCCCGGATCTTGATAATTTGGATCTTTGTGGCGATCCGGTGGCGTGGTTTCAGTGTCTTGAGGCAGCGTGCGATGCGGCGAAGGAAGGTGCAGGCGTCATCAACATTATTAGGGTGGAGGTGAAGGGCGTACTCGTCGATGCAATCCTCGGCGTCGTAAGCCAGCCTCCTCACTTGATCTACCCAGCTGATAGCAGCTTCCCCACCGCTTCCCGGCCATTCCTCCGCGTTGGTCAGGAACTCCGACATGCTGGCCAGCTCATCTTTGATGTACACGACCTCCTTCGCAAGGCTCACTCCCATGCCTTCCATCTCTCTCTCTCTCTCTCTCTCTCTCTCTCTCTCTCTCTCTCTCTCTCTCTCTCTCTCTCTCTCAATGCGCACTTCTGAGTTCACAGCACCTAATATAAGCTGGGGGCAGTAAGAATAAAGCAAAGAATGTACGATACTTGGCGTATTAAAGCTGCTGTTCGATTTTAATTGTTATAACAAACTTAGTTTATTAAAGCAAAGAACGATACTTGGCGTATTAAAGCTGATTGGTTCATATCTACTACTCCATAGGATATCATAAATCTTTGATTGCCACATCAGGTGTTGGAGCCCGTTGCTCCAACACCTATTTGAGGAAAATGGGGACGGTTCGAATAAAGCAAATCCAAAATTATCAATAAAGCAGTGGGGTGGACTGCAAACAATCCTTTTAAAGGTTTCATTTTAAGCTAGGTCCCGACAACATTTTCCTCTAAACCCAGGTCCACGTTTCAACAGATTAGTTGTAAAAACTCTTTTGTTTAATGCAAGACTAAAATAGCCTTAACCTGCCGAATTTACCAACGTACCATTGCCTATACAACTTCACCATATCTCTACCAAACGTACAGTTTCGAGACCTAGTGTGGGACCACTATAGCTACTATATAGTGATTTCACTATAGTAGCTACAATGAAATCACGGTAGTAGCTACAGTGAAATCACCGTAGCGCTATAATGATTATGCTGTAGCAGCTATAGTTAGTTAGTTCGGTTCGCGCTTCGCCTAAGTCCAACCGATACAAGGGCGCTACGCTGAGTACTCCGAATCATTGGCATCGCACATGCTCCCCGTTGTCACGTAAGGACACATGCACTAGTGCCACGCCACAGTTAGTTCGGTTTGCGTTGCGAAATGGCCGACTAATCTGTAATGGTACAAAGCTAAATGTCCCGATACGTAGGTTCGACTGAAACGACGCTTAGCCTAAGTCCAACCGATACAAGGGCGCTATGCTAAGTATTCCAAATTCTAACCCCCATCGATCAACAATCCCAAGGCCCTGCCCTTGGCATTCAAAAATAAAGCCCGAGATATCAGCACCGTCTCGGCCCGAGGCGACCTTCACCTCGGTATTCAAAAACAAAGTTTGAGGTAGCCTTCATCACCTCGGCACCTGACAAAGCCCGAGACGTTGATATCATCTCGGACCAAGGTGACAACCTTAGCATTCGAAAGCAGAGTCCGAGGTGCGCTCCGCACCGTCTCGGCGCTCGCAAATAAAGTCCGAAGCAAGCTTTGTTACCTCAGCACCTGACGAAGCCCAAGACGTTGGCACCGTCTCGGCCCGATGCGACCTCCACCTTGGCATTCGAAGACAAAGTCCGAAGCAGGCTTTGCCGCCTCGGCACTTGACGAAGCCCCAGACGTCAGCACCGTCTCGGCCTAAGGCGACCTTCGCCTCAGCATTTGAAGACAATCCGAGGCAGCCTTCGTCGCCTCGGTACCTGACGAAGCCTGAGATGTAGACATCGTCTCGGTCTAAGGTGACAACCTTGGCATTCGAAAGCAGAGTCCGAGGTGCTCCGCACCGTCTCGGCACTCGCACACAAAGTCCAAAGCAAGCTTTGCCACCTCGGCACTTAACGAAGCCTTAGACGTTGGCACCGTCTCAACCCAAGGCGACCTTCACCATGGCATTCGAAGACAAAGTCCGAAGCAGGCTTCACTGCCTCAGGACCTGGCGAAGCCCAAGACATCAGCACTGTCTTGGCCCGAGAAGACCTTCTCCTCGACATTCGATGACAAAGTCCAAGGTAGCCTTCGTCGCCTCGGCACCTGATGAAGCCCGAGATATCGATATAGTCTCGGCCCAAGGTGACAACCTTGGCATTCGAAAGCAGAGTCCGAGGTGCTCCGCACCGCCTCGGCGCTCGCAAACAAAGTCCGATGCAAGCTATGCTACCTCAGAATCTGACGAAGCCCGAGACGTTGGCACCATCAAGGCTCAAGGTGACCTTCACCTTGGCATTCAAAGACAAAGTCCAAAGCAGGCTTCGCCGCCTCGGTACCTGACGAAGCCCGAGACGTTGGCACCGTCCCAGCTCGAGGTGACCTTTCCTCGGCATTCGAAGACAAAGTTCGAAGCAGGCTTCGCCGCCTCGGCACTTGACGAAGCCCGAGAAGTCAGCACTATCTCAGTCCAAGGCGACCTTCGTCTCGGTATTAAAGACAAAGTCCGATGCAAGCTTTACCGACTCGGTACCTGACGAAGCCCGAGGCGTTGGCACCGTCTCGGCCCGAGGTGACCTTCACCTTGACATTCGAAGACAAAGTCCAAGATGTCAGCACCGTCTCGGCCCGAGGTGACATTCGAAGACAAAGTCCGAAGCAGGCTTCGTCGCCTCGGTACCTGACGAAGCCCGAGACGTTGGTAACGTCTCAGCTCGAGGTGACCTTTCCTCGGCATTCGAAGACAAAGTCCGAAGCAGGCTTCGCCGCCTCGACCCCTGACGAAGCCCGAGAAGTCAGTACCGTCTCGGTCTAAGGCGACCTTCGTCTCGGTATTAAAGACAAAGTCCGATGCAAGCTTTGCCACCTCGGTACCTGACGAAGCCCGAGGCGTTGGCACCATCTCGGCCCGAGGTGACCTTCACCTCGACATTCGAAGATAAAGCCCGAGACGTCAGCACCGTCTCGGCCCGAGGCGACCTTCGCCTCGGTATTCGATGACAAAGTCCAAGGCAACCTTTATTGCCTCGGCACCTGACGAAGCCCAAGATGTCGACATCGTCTCGGCCCAAGATAACAACCTTGGCATCCGAAAGCAGAGTCCGAGGTGCTCCGCACCGCCTCGGCGCTTGCAAACAAAGTCCGAAGTAAGCTTTGCCGCCTCGGCACCTAACAAAGCCTGAGACGTTGGCACCGTCTTGGCTCAAGGTGACCTTCACTTTGGCATTCAAATACAAAGTCCGAAGCAGGCTTCGCCGCCTTGGCACCTAACAAAGCCCGAGACGTGACACCGTCTCAGCCCGAGTTGACTTTCACCTCGCAATTTGAAGTCAAAGTCCGAAGCAGGCTTCGCCGCCTTGGCACCTGACGAAGCCCGAGAAGTCGGCATCGTCTCAGCCCGAGGCAACCTCTGTCTCGGTATTAAAGATAAACTCCAAAGCAAGCTTTGCCACCTCGGCATCTGATGAAGCCCGAGACGACCTTCACCTCGACATTCGAAGACAAAATCCGAAGCAGGCTTCGCCGCCCCGGCACCTGACGAAGCTCGAGACGTCAGCACCGTCTCGGCCCAAGGCGACCTCTGCCTCAACATTCGATGACAAAGTCCGAGGCCGCCATTGCCACCTCGGCGCTAGACAAAATCCAAGGCCGCCATCGCCGCTTCGGTGTTCGGAAAAGCCCGAGGCTGCCGTCACCACCTCGGTGCTCGACAAAGCCCGAGGCTGCTGTCAAGTACGCGACAACAGATGCGACAGCCGACGCTGGACAACTCGATGATGAGTGCAACACCCGACATCGGACAACGCGTCGGTAAACGTGACGCCCGTCGCCGGACAACACGTCGGCAGACTCACTGTTCGTGAGCGTTGATGAGAACTCGTTCAGTTACTAGTCAAGACAATCTCAAACAGACCAAAGCTCGACTCGACTTAGCTCGACTAAGCTTGGTTCAGCTCGCCAACCCCCTCTGGTCTCAACTGCGCACCCCCCTTCTCTCGGGTTAAAAAAAAAAACAACAACAACAAGAAGAAACAACAAGCAACAATAAGGCCCCCCCTCTTGCAAGCCCCCCCCTCTTACAAGACCCCTCATCTCTTGCAAGACCCCCCCCATCTTGCAAGACCCCCCCTCTTGAAAGTCCTCCCCCCCTCTTACATGACCCCCCCCCCCCCCCCCTCTCCTCTCAACACATACACCAAAAAAAGACCCCCCCTCCTCCCCCTGTGATTTTAGCCCAAAAACCCCTACCGCCCAAAACCTTTGACCAAACATTCCTCCGGATATTATTTTGACTGAACCCCCTGCCCCCTAAATTTTTGCACAAAACCCCCTATTTCCTAGACTTTTTGCACAAAGTCCCCCGCCCCCTAGCTTTATACACAAAGCCCCCTTGGATTTTTGAACAAAACCTCCTATTCCATGGACTTTTTGCACAAAGCCCCCCTAGCTTTTTGCACAAGACCCCTATTCCCCAAACTTTTTGCACAAAACCCTCCTGGCTTTTTGCATAAAACTCCCCATTCCCTAAAATTTTTGCACAAAGTCCTCCACCTCTAGCTTTATACACAAAGCTCTCCTGACTTTTTGCACAAAACCCCCTATTTCTCAAACTTTTTACACAAGTCCCCCTGGTTTTTTGCACAAAACCCCTAGTCCCCTGACTTTATACACAAAGCCCCACGCCCTCTGGATTTTTGGCAAAAAACTCCCCCTAAATCTTTTACCCGAATCCCCCTAGGTTCTTTGACCCGCAACGCCCTGCGCGTGCCTGTGTCTGCGATCCCAGTCAGTTAGATTACCACCTACCAAACTGGGAGGGGGTAACACACACGCAGTTGGCCCCGAGCAACGGATCGATAGGTGCACAACGGTCGGCCCCGGACAGGGAGTCGACAGACAGACAACAGTCGGGCCCCAGACAGGGGATTGGTAGACAAACGATGGCCGACCTCGAACAGGGAGCTAGCAGATAGACAATGGTCGGCCCCGCGCAACGGGTCGGCAGACGCACACACGGTCAGCCCCCTTGCAGGGGGTCGGTGGGCCCAACGGTCGACCCCGGACAGGCGGTTGGTAGATAGACAGCAGTCGGCCCCGGATAAGGGGTCGATAGACAGACGACAGTCGACCCCGGATAGGGGGTCGGTAGATACACGATGGTTGGCCCCACACAACGGGTCGGCAGACGCACACACGACCGACCCGTGGCAGGGGGTCGGCCGGCCCAATGATCAGCCCCACATAGCGGGTCGGCAGACATACGACGGCCGACCTCGGGCAGAGGGTCGGCAGACGAGTAACCGACTTTGCACCAGAAAATCCCAGCCAGGTAGGTTAGAACGGACGGCTGTGGCATGGGGTGCAGATAATGGGACAAATCGAGAAAGGGGGGCAGACGATTTGGGTTCTTCCTTGACCTCGGTCGGCCTGGTGGTTGCTGCGTCATCATGGGTATGGGATTTTGGTTTCATTGGATTAATTTTTCTAATTAATTTGAAAATATATATATTTCGTTGGCGGTTCCTAGAACTAGCAAAAGGTGTCCTAACCTGCCAACCCGTTCTGCCTAACCTGACCCAAACTCGACCCATTTATTAAACGAGTCTGGTTATATGAAATCATATATATCTATTACCAAATTATATTATCAACATAGTCAAAACTGAGTTATTTATGCTAATAAATAATAGAAAAGATCATGGTTTTATTAAAAATATAATTTTTTTGGAACGAAAATATTACTGTGTATAAATAATTGTAATTTTTACAACTTAAAGGATAATGATTATATTTTAAATTGTCATCTTGTTACTTTAAACTGAGTCACTGTCCCACAGTAAGGTTAGACCTGTATGCAGAATACATGATCCCTCGATGTAGATTTGCGTCGCTACAGATCTATAAGCACGCAAATATGGTTTCGCTGCCGGAATAAATAGTAGTTGTTCTTTGTCATTATATGTCTGCCAGGATTGGAGGTCCATGAGTACGTATTGTATTCATTTTGCATTTGTGCAACATTCGACATCAATATGACTCATTTTACAATAAGCATTATTAGAACTATTTTAGATATAAATTGCTTTATATCCCTGAATTTATCTTAAATATTATCATGATTGTTTTAAGTCTGATTATAGAAATACTAAAATATCTATCAGTAGAAGTGTTTACTTGAAATATTATATCTAGTATATCTGGGTAAATTGATTCGATTAAGAAAGCTGGGAATGCGAATTCTTCCCTACTAAGTAGTTGATGACAAGCTTACCCTACTAAGCTCTGTGAGCGTACTCACCCCCAGTCATTGTTGTTTCAGGTGACATCCGGAACAAGTCAAGTATAGGAAGTCGGAGCATAACCAATAGAACCATATACCGTGATACTGACGCGTCAGTTAGCTGTGGACCTGTGATTAAATCTCTTTGGGCTCAGCCCCATGTCTAAAGAAATAGATAAGTTACAACAACTTTCGATGATTTAGCATCATGTATAGCATATTCTTTTTATATGTGAATAATTTTAGCCTAGTATCTTCTAATAAAAGTAATACATATAATTCACCTAGACTTACCCTACCTTTCCCTTCCTCTTCTGCACCGCTCACTTGTTTACCTACCTAGAAGTTTTAGAATTTGATGAAATTTGGTGAGGGTGTTGTCTAGGGTAAGATGATCATCCTCACCAATTTTCATCAAATTCCAAAACTCTAGGGGGGTTAAATGGTCGAAGCAAAATCTGCAGATTTTAACGGTGACTGCGGACGTCTGATTTTGCTTCGACCATTGGACCCCCCTATAAGTTTTGGAATTTGATGAAAATTGGTGAGGATGATCATCTTACCCTATACAACACCCTCACCAAATTTTATCAAATTCCAAAACTTCTAGGTTGGTCAAACAACGCCTGAGGTGCAGCAACGACGCTGCACCTCAGGTCCAACATCCCTTTTCCCATATATATATATATATATATATATATATATATATATATATATATATATATATATATATATATATATATATATATATATATATATATATATATAATATTTTAGGGTTTTGTGGGGGGGACAAACATTTAATTGAGTTGAGAGACAAACCGTAAAAGATAAACACAGTCGTTCATTGCTATTAGGGTGAGTGCCATTCACTTGGAAGAGAGAAATTAATAGCTGTGATTGATTTGACAAGTCCTACAAAAATGGAAGGTGATGGTGTCCGTCCGGATTGGATTTAATGGACAACTGTGATTATACCGTGGGTTAAAATTGGGAAGTGTTATATCCATCCGGTCCGTTAGATCTGGTTAAAAATAGAAGGTGCCATTATCTCTCTCTCTCTCTCTCATTCAAAGCCCCCGCCCCTACCCACTCCGCCAGCCCCCCTTAACCCAGCCCCCCTTCACTGCTCGTTCTCTCTCAAATACCCTTCCGCCCACAGGTAGGAACCTCTCTCTCTCTCTCTCTCTCTCTCTCTCTCTCTCTCTCTCTCTCTCTCTCTCTCTCTCTCTCTCTCTCTCTCTCTCTCTAATGGCCGATTGACCTTTGGCATCGACCCCGACCGCGATCGGACTCTTGGCATCAACACCGACCGCCGGCCAACTCTGTGTCCCCGCCCCTCTCTCTCCGCGAGCCATCTCAGCCTCCCTCCGTTGATCGAGCCCCCTTCCCGCCTCGGATCCCGCTCATCCTCTCAATCCCCGCCCCACTCCGCGAGCCACCTCAGCCCTCGCCCCCATCGCGCCCCATTCCCGCTGATCGCGCGCCCCTCTCTTCCCTCATCCCCCAAATCCCTTCAAAAACCTTACTCGATCTCAGAATTTTTTTTGATTGCATCTCTCTCTCTCTCTCTCTCTCTTGATCTCACTTTTTTTTTTACTGCAGATCTGCTGTTACTGGCTGGGTCGGGGGAGATGGAGGTGATGATTTTTTTCCCCTTCTTTTTTTCCTTTTTTTTTTCTCTCTTCTCAGGTTTTTTTTTTGGATTGTAGTCCTATGGGTGGTGTTTGAAGAAATCCTTTTGATTCAATTTTTCTCCTTTTTTTTCAGCACTGAATTTCTACGGTGGATCATTTTGTGTTTTAATTCAATTATCAGTTTGTAGTTTCTCTCCAGCTCAATTTTTATATGATCCACAATTTTGGTGTGCCTCTTTATTTTTACAGATCCCCCGTCCGGCCCTGATTGTGAACTGTAGCAACTCCGACAGCCCAAGGAGGCCGCTTGACCTCATATCTCTCTCCCTTTGCCTTCTCCACTCTCAATCGTCGGCCGCACCAACACCTAACAATGGCAACAAGCATTAAGCTGCCGGGGGTGTGGGAGAGCGAGAGAGAGGAGGGGTATCAAGTGACAACCCTCTTCCTCATCTTCGAGCTTTGAATTTTTTAGCGTTCATTTTTTAGTGATCATGGAGAAATGGGGAGGACGCGAAGGCCAGTACAAGTGGACAATTACTAGGAAATACTGCCTTCAAATCCCTCTCTCTATTGAGTTATTTTATTTCCATGATTATTGATCAAGATGGACCGGAATAACATGTGAAAGCTTTAGTTGGATCCGATTCTTTGTGTTTAGAAAATTATAGATCAGGATGGATTGTAAAAACAAAAATAATGTAATAGAATTGAAGACTCTCATCAAGTTGGTTTTATAGAATTGAAGACTCTCATCAACCTGATTTTTTGGTCTGATTTGGTTTGCGGCCTTAGGTAAAATTGTGCTGTATAATTACATTCCTGCCCCGCATGAACCTGAAGGTTAAATGGGAGGTGGAAGGCCGAAGTGAGCGATCTCCAGACTCCTCGCCGTTATGACGGACGGGCATCTCTTCAACAACATCCTCCTAGGCGGCCGCGGGGGAACTATAAGACCTCTCTCTCTCTTCAACAACATCCTCCTAGGAGCCTTTTCGAGTCTATGGAGTGTCTTCTTCTTTGCGTTATTCCTATTGTCTCGATTTTGTTTTAATGTAAAATTTAGGCTTCATTAGTTTTTAAGAGTTTTTTTTTCCGGGTGTGAAGAAAATCGCTGTATTTTGGGTCCTAGGGTTTCCAGCTGCTACCGTCTCTAGGGTTCACGGACGATCTGTTTGAGGAGCTGGAGGATCCTTGGAGGATTTAGGAACGTTGTTTGGGTTTTAGCAAATGTGCACAGTGGAATGACATTGGGAATATCAAGCTAGATTGTCTTGGATTTTTTGAGAGTACAGTTGTTTCTATTCATTAGAAGAAATTATTTTTCAATTTTTTACCCTTATTTGTTACCCTCTTTTAGTCTTTTTAATGATTGTTAGCATCTCGGAATAGTTGGAAGTGTTTAATGGGGAACCCTTTTATGCATTTAATTTTTTGCTAAAATAAGGGTTATGATTTTTTCATATTATTTGAACTTTTTTGACGTCTCAACAAATGAGGGTTTGTGCGACCGTGAATCCCATAATATTCGATATCATATTACATTGGAAATATTGAAGTTTATGTAATTGCGGATTTTTTTTTCTTGGACTATTTTGTTGTGACAGCAGCATTAAATTTTGTTACACCATGGGAGTTCTCATTATTGTTATGTCATGAGGCACTTGTAGAACCCGGGGCAGTTACGAGTGCATTCTGGAGGGATTGCATGGAAGAAGCAGGGAGGTGGGAAGGTGGTTGAAGTAGAGAAAGCTGATATAGCTGGCGTAACTTGGATGAAAGTCCCTAGGACATATCAACTTGGAGTTAGGACTAAAGATGGCTTGTTTAACAATTTCATTGCCTTCCGTGAACAGGTGATTCTCTTTACACACTCATTACTTTTTTTCTCCATCGCACTTTTTTCCACCATGGCACGTGCGCGCGCACACAGAGAGAGAAGGTGACAATACTTCAGATCTCTCACACAGAAAGAGACGGTCACCCCCCTTTCGGATTCTCTCTCTCACACTGCAGATCTCTCTGTCTCTCCCTCTTCCAGATCTGGACCTCGCCGGAGGAGCTCTGGTGGTGTTGTCAGTGAAACTCGAGGTCGGGCCTGGCCGTGGTTGCTAGAGGAGCTCGCCGCCGGGAGCTAGGCCGGGATCATCTCGCGTCCGAACCCGCACGACCCTCGAGGTCGAGCCTCTTGCTCTCCTGTCGACCTCGAGCAACTCCGATGACCTCGAGGAGAAGCAATAGGGCTACCGCTCTCCTGTCGGATCGGTGCAAGGCGGATCGGGGATCACTTAATCTGAAGGTTCTCTCTCCCTCTGTGTGTGTGTGTGTGTGTGTGTGTGTGTGTGTGTGTGTGTGTGTGTGTGTGTGTGTGTGTTTGTGTTTGATGGGTGTGATGGTGGTTTAGTGCAGAGCGGTGGCCGGCGGGTCAGAATGCGAGGAAGGTCAGACACCGGGAGCTCTTGCTCACCTAGATTGAACTGTAATACTTCACATCTCTTTGCTGTTTTTTTTTTTTTTTTGTTCCTTGATCTGTTTGTTGTTTGCATGACAGCCTCAAGGAGAGGACAGGGTAGAGAGAGGAGAGCAGGTTGACTTTTAGCAGGAAGAAGGGGGATTGCCATGGAGACTCTCATACTGATGATGAGGTTTGCTCCAATATGATATATATATATTTTTTCTGTAGATAGAATTCTGGGTTTGAATTGGGTAAAAGATAATTATAGACTCTCTCTGTTTGGTTGATGGGTTGGCTTTGTTCATGTTCGTTTCTTTTTCTTTTTTTCCAAGGAATATCTTCCTCTTTTTTTTGTTTTTCCCAAACTTCAACTTGCTCTGCGTTGAATTTTTTTTCAAAATTTGATGGACCTAGATGTTTCAGAATGTGGGTGTTCTATCTAAGGTAAGGGGCAATGTCTTACCTGCAAATCATCATCATCATCTTTAGTGAAACCATAATCTTATCTTCTGTATTCCAATCTAAGAGCAAGAGTTATGCATTGTTCTTATCGTGCGAGAATCTAGAATCTGATGTGTTAGTGTGCGTATATACTTAGCCTTACTGTATTTTCTGGTTATTACCAACTAGGTATCTTGGTAGCAGTGAACAAATATTTTCTCATCGAGGTGCACAAGTCTGATTTGTTGGAGTGATTTTGGATTTGATTTTGCATTATCTTCTTATTTTGGATCTGATTTTGGATCCAAAATCTGATGTTTTTTATCACCTTTATTAGAAGGTTTGGGGTTTATGCCATAAAATCATCAACGATGATTTAACCATTTGGATGTTGGGTTTTTGTAATCCATCTTAATTTTCAAATTTACTCGGGTATTTGCACTAAATTTTTCAACCCATATTTTGGATATTGGGTTATGATTTGAAAATCAGGTTTTTGATGTTGGGATTTTGTGGTTGGAAAATCTGGTCGAAATCTTTACTTGGTTGTTAGCATTGCTCTACAATTTTTGGTGTTTTTTACTAATCTTATAAAGTGTAGTTGTATGGGTTTTTTTCCCCTCTCAAGAGATACATTTCCTCAAAATCCCAATGCTTAATGATTTAGGTAAGTGAAAAGTGTTTTTTTTTTTTAAATTGGTGCGACATGGTGGTTTTCAATCTGCTGTATGGTTGTTTGCTACCCTAAACTTCAGACTGGAAGGGCTCATTGTTATGCCATTTTGTTAATTGCAATTTATCCGTTATTAACTTTATAGCTCAAAGCCTTCTGATGTCATTCTTCTAAACAGCTCAAGGCTTCGGACCAATCTTCATATCGCATGGCTCCACAGACCATCACATTGCACAAGCTGTGATCCGAGCACTCGGCTTCGGAGTGGTTCTGGTGGTAGATTATATTGGATAAACCTTTTTATTAGATATGTAAATAGCTTTCTCTCTCTCTCTCTCTCTCTCTCTCTCTGTGGTATGTAATGTGTCATAATTCATCCCATAGAACGATTGTGATGAAAGTTGTAATTCTCTTTGACATTAGATTAAATTGAAAGAAGTTCTATTCAAAGAAGTTGCTATTGAAAGAAGTTATACGGATAGAGTCCGAACCGTACTAAATTATTATCTTTAAAAAATCAGGAATATCTCGAAATCAATATGCTCTTATTTCAATAGTGGTCACAATATTTAAATTAGGATTGCTAGATGTAGTTAGAAAAATCAGATGCAGATAACCAGCTGTAAACAGACAAAACCATATTAGAGCACACAAATTGAGCTCTTAACCTGATGCATTGTTGTTGAGAGCAACAACTTTAGGTTTTTAACTATACATAATACCAACTGGACTTTGCCTTTCTTTACAATGGAATTCAATGATAGAATCGAATACCAATGATGTTGGTTCCCACCCCAGATGCAAAAAGCAGGAGAGCTGATGGTAGTTAGATGGCCAGTCATAGGAAAAGAAGCTCAAACTATAGAATTCGAGTTTAAGGGTTTAGGGCGAGTCATAGAAAGAGAAGTTCAAACATTTTTGTATGTTCTCATCCTCTAAATATTGTCATCTCCTTCGAAATATTATCACCGTTTTGAATTATTATTGCAATCCTTAAAATATTCTCCTTTCTCAAAATTTTGTCACGCCATTGAAATTTTTTACCTTGCTTAAAATATTATTCACGTCCTCGAAATTTTTTGCGTGCCGACAGGCACGGGCATTACTAGTATATATATATATATATATATATATATATATATATATATATATATATATACATATATATATATATATATATATATATATATATATATATATATATATGAGGTGTGTTACGTTGCGTTGTGCGCTGCCCCCCTGAAAGTGCGCTGCGAACCCCTAGCCGTCCGATCGGTATGAATCGAACAACACAAATCCTTTCCGCCCCGGTTAAAACTTTCTGAACCCCCGGCTGTTCGATCGGTGTGAATCGAACGGCACAAATCCTTTCCACCCCGGTTAAAAGGTGTAGTCGTTCAATCGAATGATCGAACGGATGAGATCGGTGGGAAACATTCGAATATGAGAAAAAATCATGATTACTATGATCAAAGATTTTTTGTCCTATTCGAATGTTTTCCATAGATCTCATCTGTTCGATCATTCGATCGAACGGCTACACCTTTTAACCGGGGCGGAAAGGATTTGTGCCGTTCGATTCAGGCCGATTGGACGGCCGGGGGTTCGCAGCGTTTTAACCGGGGCGGAAAGGATTTGTGCCGTTCGATTCATGCCGATTGGACGGCTGGGGGTTCGCAGCGCACTTTCGGAGGGGCAGCGCACAGTGCAACGTAACACGTCTCTCTCTCTCTCTCTCTCTCTCTCTCTCTCTCTCTATATATATATATATATATATATATATATATATATATATATATATATATATATATATATATATATATATATATATATATATATATATATATAGGGGTATGCTAAAATGCGGCATGCGGTGCGTGCGGCATCGCACCGCAGCCGTCTGATGCACGCGCTGCGTGCATGCGATGCACGCAGCAGTGCATCAGACGGCTGCGGTGCGATGCCGCACGCACCGCATGCCGCATTCTAGCACTTCCCTATATATATATATATATATATATCTATATATATATATATATATATATATATATATATATATATATATATATATATATATATATATATATATAGAGAGAGAGAGAGAGAGAGAGAGAGAATACGGGGTATGAGCTGACAGCCCATTTGGGCATTTGGGCTGTCAACTCACAGCCCTCCGATCGTGATCAACGACCGTCCGTTTAAAAGAAAAATAAAAACACCGAACCCGGTCCCCTCCGACGTCCCCTTTCACCTCCGACCCCGGTCCCCTCCGGCGCTGCGCCCGCCTCCGACCCCGGTCCCCTCCGACCCCGGCAGCTGTGCGGGCTTCCGGCCCGGCCCCCTCCGACCCCGGCAGCTGCGCCCCCTCCGACCCCGGTCCCTTCCGACTGCCTTCGACCCTACGCGCCGTCCCCCGGCCCTGCGCGCCGTCCTCTGACCCCGGTCCCCTCCAACCCCGGTGGCTGTGCGCCCTCCGACCCCGATCCCCTCCGACGTCCCTCGGCCCTGCGCGATGTCCCCCGACCCTGCACGTCGTCCCTCCGGCCCTGCGTGCCGTCCTCTGACCCCGGTCCCCTCTGACCCCGGCGGCTGCATGCCCTCCGACCCCGGTCCCCTCCGACGTCCCCCGGCCCTGCGCGCCGTCCTCCGACCCCGGTCCCCTCCGACCCCGGCGACTGCGCGCCGTCCCTCGATCGGATCCGGTGCCGGTGCCGGAGGGGGCAGCTAGAGCGGGAGGTTGGGGACAGGGCTGCCGCTGCTGCTCGCGAGAGAGAGGAAGAGGGAGAGATTCTGGTGTTTTTTTTTTCTTTTAAACGGACGGTCGTTGATCACGATCGGAGGGCTATGAGCTGACAGCCCAAATGCTCAAATGGGCTGTCAGCTCATACCCCGTATTCTATATATATATATATATATATATATATATATATATATATATATATATATATATATATATATATATATATATATATATATATATATATATATATATATATATATATATATATATATATATATATATATATATATATATATATATATATATATATATATATATATATATATATATATATATATATATATATATATACGGGTTATGCTATGGTGCGGCGGATTATCATGCGGCTAACGTGCGGCCACCTCCATGGTGGCCACGTGTACATATTTTTTAAATTTTTTTTTTTTTCGAAATTGATCACCTACCCCTTGATGAGCCACATGTCAAAAATCAACTTATTCTAAGACCTATAGGTGCTTCAAATGTGCTCGGCATTTTTTGACCATTCAAATGGCATTTTTGACCGTTCATTTGAACGGTCAAAAATGCCGAGCACATTTGAAGCACCTATAGGTCTTAGAATGAGTTGATTTTTGGCATGTGGCTCATCAAGGGGTAGATGATCACCCACGAAAAAAAAAAAAATCTACACGTGCGGCCATGGAGGTGGCCGCATGTTATCCTCACGTTAATCCGCCGCACCATAGCATTTTCCATATATATATATATATATATATATATATATATATATATATATATATATATATATATATATATATATATATATATATATATATATATATATATATATATATATATATATATATATATATATATATATATATATATATATATATATATATAGAGAGAGAGAGAGAGAGAGAGAGAGAAAGAAATGCTATAATGCGGCATGCGGTAAGTGCGGCACTGTACCGCAGCCGTCTGATGCACTGTTGCGTGCATGTGATGCACGCAGCGCGTGCATCAGACGGCTGCGGTGCAGTGCCGCACGCACCGCATTCCCCTATATATATATATATATATATATATATATATATATATATATATATATATATATATATATATATATATATATATATATATATATATATATATATATATATATAGGGTCTTAATCCAGTGAGAAACCTCTTATATGCGAAACCTTGTGCGAAACCAACCTAGAGGTTTCAGAATTTGATGAAACTTGGTAGGCATGCTACCTATACCAAGTTGATCATCCTCACCAAAATTCATCAAATTCTAAAACCTCCAGGACATCAAATTTGATAATCAAATTAACAATTTTTATGAATGATCAGTAAATCTTCTAACATTTGATGCCCCTAGAGGTTTTAGAATTTGATGGATTTTGGTGAGGATGATCAACATTGCATAGTTAGCATGCCTACCAAGTTTCATCAAATTCTGAAACCTCTGGGTTGGTTTCGTACAAGGTTTCATATATAAGAGTTTCTTGCTAGATCGGGACCATATATATATATATATATATATAAAGAGAGAGAGAGAGTCAAGGTTACAGTGAGCTATGAGCTACAAGAAAAGAAAATGAGCTATAATAAAAAATGCTACTTTATAAGGTTTAGAATTTGTTAAAATTTGGTGGTTGTAGTATAGGATAAAATGATCATCCTTATCAATTTTGAACAAATTCTAAAACTTCTAGGGCCATCAAATAGTAGAAGCTTTATCGACTGTCCATAATAATTATTAATTTTTCTTAGCACGTTTGATGATCATAGAAGTTTTAAAATTTATTGAAAATTGGTGAGGATGATTATCTTACCCTAGATAGCATACCCATCTAATTTCAACAAATTTTGAAACTTATAGAATGACATTTTCAATCGTAGTTCATTTTCTCCTCTTGTAGCTCATAGTTCACTGCAACATTCCTTTAAATATATACACAAACACATAAAGTTGGCAAAATTTACATATTCTTTATCAAGCTCAACATAGCCCTTTCGGCTTACCCAATGGTTATATATATTTTTGTCCGTCTCTCTTTCTGAATCTTACTCAATTTCTTAAAAATTATTGTAATATATATATATATATATATATATATATATATATATATATATATATATATATATATATATATAGAGAGAGAGAGAGAGAGAGAGAGAGAGACATAAGTCCAACTTGATAAATTTAAATATAATATTAGGTTACAAAACTAAAATAGTATTTTCATATACATACCTATTTTCCTTCTGTTAGCCTTGCTTTGACAAATGCATCCCAATACCCTTATTCAACTAATTCATGACGGTAGGTGTCTAAGAAGATTAGGTTGAGATTTGAATGAAAATATATACTTTTTAGTAAGATTTTTCTTAAATGTCCTTCATTTCTCGCCAATTGAAGATATAAAATTTTCTTGCTACTTGAGTTCATAATATATCCCACCTAGGAAGTACTCAATATATAAAGTTATATAAAAATAAAAATTGGACCATATAAAAAGTTGTACTTACCTCCAAGGAACTCCATAGTTTTTGTTTCAGTTCAGCTGGCACCCTGCGCCGATCATCATAAGTTATTGAGACGTCTATTTTACAAGATAAAACTCCAAGATAGCTATTAAATTCCTTTGCAACTTCCCTCGCTTGTTGATCATTTTTGTTATAAAGAACAACCTTTCGTATATTAGAACTCTTATTTTTTATAACATGCAGTAGAGTTGTTGACCCTCTGCATTTTCCTTTCTTACTTTTTATTTTCATTGTAGATATCTTTATATCTTTTTCATTAATAAGATAGATTTTATCCATGATTTCTATTTTGAAATGAGAATAAAAACCTTTAGGAAGTCAAACATAACTAATACTGGAATTGCAACAAAGTATAATATGAGATATGTAATACTACAGTAAAGTAAAGAACTACTAGTCTTGAGATATGCAGTAATATTAGATTGCAGTAAAGTGCAGTATGAGATGTGCAATGCAGTAAACTAAAGTACTACCAATATTGAGATATAAAGTAATGCTGGAATGCAGTAAAGTGCAGTGTGAGATGTGGAGTGTAATAAAATAAAGTGCTGTGTGAGATTATTGTACTCGATTGTGGGCTGCGCAATGAAATACAGCAAAGTAAGATACAGTTTGTTCCTTTACTCCTTACTTTTGGATGTTTATTTGGAATGCTAGTGTGGTGATTCACTCCCCCCACTTCTTTACAACACTTTGAGATGTTTAGTCTTGTAACAACATAAATAACAAACTTTAACCTCTCAAAATAAAAATAAAAATATCACCTTTTAAATATCTATATATTAATTGAAGCAATTCCATTAAATATATACTTCTAAGATACATATTACTATTATTAAAAAAGAGTCACAAGCATATATAAAAATATTTCTTTCAATACAAATCTAATAAATACTTATGATTTTGATAAAGCAGGGTTGATCCAAGTTCCCTCAGAGTTTGCTCTTATATATAATTATTCAGACTTATCGTTTACAACAGATGGTTCAATATCAGCCAATACTTGGTTAAATTTTTGATGTTCGAAACGATAGTCACTGAGCTCATCATCATCCTCGCCATGATCAAAATTTTTTTAAGGAGTTCCTAGAATAATTGACTAGTTTGGATAAAGTTGGTCTTGTGTGTAAAAAACTTGATTGACTTAGAAAGCTAAAATAAAAGGATCAAATTTATGGCATATCATTCCAAGTTCAACAATTGTAAGACCAAGTTCATCTACTTAAATACTGGAATCCTATGCATATGATAATTAAGCTGCAATTTCTTAATATTAACTCCATAGTAATATATATTAATCTGCAAAGACGGATTATTTATCATTCGCACTTGAAATTTGCATTGTCATGGTAACTAAGCTCATTGCACTATTCTGGTTGACTTATGAATTATCATAATTTATCATATGATAACGGCAACCATTAATCACATAACCAGGATATTTTAGTACGTCGAGGAGAGGGTCTTTAACTATCCACCTCAAGGTATCTAATATATTATTTTTGATGCTCAATCCATCAGCAACTTATGTACAGTTAAATGGTTCATCGTTAATGATTTTTAAATATAACACACACACACACACACACACACACACACACACACACACACACACACACACACACACACACACACACACACACATATATATATATATATATATATATATATATATATATATATATATATATATATATATATACCTTTTGACGTAACCAATAAATAAAAGTGCGATTGTGTTAATCTTGTATCCATTTTTGTCTTTTTGCATGACATGGATGTTCTTGCTTCAACCAAACCATATGCTGCCTATTAAGGTAACAATAAGCAATATATGATTAGTTTGCAATAAAATTTAAGCACTGCAATAAAGCAAGAATGCAACATAAGGGAGAGAATGATGCTTACTCAATATAATATTGAACACCACTTGTGTTTTCCAACATATAAAGATGTGTCTGCTCCCATTATAGCGATCAATTGTAATGACATGACCCGGGTTTTAAGGGGAGGTCCATGGAAGGTATATGAATACATCGTCGCTTAGGCCCCAACCAATATGGGACCAATCCCAACAATCCCCCCTCTTACTAAGGCTTGGGGTCGATGACTAACCCCTCCTCCTCACCGTAGGTCCTGAAGGATTTCATGGTGCTCGGGGAGGACGAGTACTGCATGGAGGCTTAGGGTGCAGAAGCAAACACCGCCCCTCCACCAACTCAGTATGGGCTTGGACCAATGTGAGCTCTTATACCACTTGTGGGATACCTTCTCACCCCAAAACCCGGGTCATAATGGGAGATCCATAGAGGGTATATAAAGACACCATTGCCTAGCCCCCAACCAAGGTGGGACTAATCCTAACAGGCAATACAACCTTCTAGACGATTACGATTTTGTATATAACCCTTTAAAACCTTCATGAATCTCTCAAAATGAAACATCTATCAAAAGTAAATTGGTCTACAAAGTTATACTTCTCTAACAAGATGTACTATTAGATGAACCATGATATCAAAGAAGGATAGTGAAAAGTATTTTTCAATCAAATATAATGTTATCATAATGTTCTTTTATATTTAAAGTAATCTTGACATATCCACCCTTTTGCTACAGATAGCATTGAAGAAGAAACAAAATCTGGTAATAACATATCTCACTTGCTTTAACAACACTGATCGTATTACCACATATAATAGTTGTTGCATCAGTACATGACAATCATTGACTTAAGATCATAAAGTTTTAGATATTGTATTGAGACAAGGTTTTTAAAATTTAAAGAGTATCCACCTAGAACATTGAGTTAACGTTCCAACAACATTTCGCATACCCTTACTTCTTCTTGCCTGGATAATGTATAACTCGCCGAAGGCAAATACGTTCGCTTGTATTCGGTATATGGTGCCAATTCATTTCTCAAACCTATCTCATAAAGATAGGGGTGTAAAAAAAGCCCACAAGCCCGAACCTTGCCCGAAAGTCAACAGTCCGAACCCAGCCAGAAAGCACCATGGGCCGGGCTCGGGCCACCACCCTTAGCCCGCAGCCCAGCCCGGCCCGACCCGAAACGAAGCTCGAAAGCCCGGCCCGAAAACCCGATCATAATACAGTTTTTTTTGTTTATATATATAGACTATATAGTTCTAACATTAAATAAGTGTAGTACAGTGGCTATAGATTTTAAGATTTGCCATCAGGTTCTGTGTTCGAACCTAGACATAACTTTTGAAGAATTTTTTTTATTAAACCGCATATTTTAACCCAAACCACCCAAAATTACTATATACGGGCCGGGCCCGGGCTCAGACCTTTGGCCCGCGGCCCGGCCCGAGAAGCCCGACGGGCTACTCCGGGCTTAGCATATGTAGGCCCGACCCAGCCCGGCCAGAGATATTATAGACCCGACCCGACCCGGCCTGGCCCGTTTTACACCCCTATATAAAGATTAAGACGATAACTAATACCATTTTTTGTATTTCATGTAATTTAAAGCAACGTGCCAATGATATTATCGCACACATTCTTCTTAATATGCATAACATCCAAGATGTGTCGTATATGCAGATATTTTCAGTATGCACGATCAAAGCATATTCAATTTTTTTTCCAACAATTTGAAGCATCAACATCTCTTGCACTAGTATTTACTTTCTTCTTTCCCCATGATATTTTGATCCCTTCAATCTTTTTAATATTTCCTCTCCACTTAAAGGTATAGGAGGAAGTCCGAACTAATCGATCCCATTAAATATTTTTTTCTAATTTTGATATGGATGATAGCGTGGAATAAATCTTCAGTGTACGTCCTGTATATGAATTCTTTTTGCCATGTTTAAATATGTGAGAATATAATTTTTTACAGCATATTGGGCAAGCGTAATATCCCTTCACACTGAAATCGCTTAAGTTTTCATATATAGTAAAATAATTGATTGTCTATAATAATGCAACCTTTAATATAAATTTCTCTTGTTGGTATGCATCATAACTTAAATTTTGGACTCTCATAACATCTTGAAATCATCAATTAATAGTACTAACTAAACATCAATATCATTACCAGGTTGTCGTGGAACCGATATTAACAATGATAACATCATAAATTTTCTTTTTATGCACAATCACGATGTAAGGTTAGAAGTGATCATTATTGTAACGACCCGTAATCTTTTCTTTATTAAATAATTTGCTATAGGGTGTTTTACTTTTTAGTTTACCGTGTCAAGTTATCGAGTGAAGCTTTAGTGTGTTTACCGAGCAACCAACTCTGGTCTTTCTTTAGGTTAACTTGCATATGGTTGGTTACTACTCAGTACCACTCTTTTGATCGATCCCTGTCAATTTCTTTTGTATCTGTACAATTATATTAAAATCCATAATTTATGGTTTTGATCCGAGTTCCCGATGAAGTTTGGAATTTCGGAAGTAGCTAGAAATATATAATAATTTCTTACTTGAGTTCAAACCCATCGACTCCGAAAATAATACGGTGTTTGATTAGTCAAACATGGTCCTACAATTTGCATTTCTGTTTATAAATAAAATAATATTATTATATTCAGCAACTATTTTAAAACATTTTCAAAATCTCGATCCGATGGCTCGGATGGATCCGGGGAATTTTTCTGAGTAACTTTCATATATAAAGTTTTTCTTATTTTTTAGTATATTTATTTATATCAATTAAACAAAAAAAAAAAAAGAAATAGTACCGGTGAACAGTAACCGCGGGGTTACTGTTCACAGAATAGATCCAATCACAGAGAGGGATCCCCTTCATCCGATCTATGATGGAAGACCCTAAAACAAAGCTTTTTTTTTTTCAACCTTTTTCTCTTTCTCTCAACCTTTACCTATCCCGAGCCCTCCTTTTCACTTGGGAATCAGCCGGCCCTATATTTTTTTTAAACAAAAAAAAAATCTGTTGTTATCTCTCCCCTCCTTTTCTCTAACCTCTCTCAAATTTGTTATTCTTATCTTCTCTTCTCATCTCTATTGAACGATCTAGCCATACTTCCCATTTTTCTCTTATTAGTGTGCCCCCAAGGTGAAAGTGCAGCCACACCCTTTTATCAGTAATTTTCCCCTTTTGATTGTTGGATTGACAGCATTGTCGCAACTCTCGTGTATTCCACATTGATCGAGCTGACTTTCATCTTTGATTTCCTTAGGTAATTTTTTTTTATACTCCTAACTTGGTTTAAATCAAAGCTAATATCGTGAATACCATCATTTTCTATATAGACAGACCTTCGTCTCAACACCCAAAGTCCCAATCGTAATCGTTGCATCGGTTCCTTTCGATCGAGCTGAGGAGTTTTCGATCCTTAATCCAGGTGATTTCCTTCACGGGATTATCACTCATTGGTTAATAAGTTATATATTAAATATTTTTTTAGCATAATATTGTATCATCTAGATTTTGTATCTGATTAGCATAGAATTCAAATATTCTTTTCATCTTATGGATAATGACAAGCCGATTTTTTATGATATGCTACTTAATCAATTTTTGTCGTAACTAGTGGTGGATAATTTCATGTTATAAGTTTCAAAACATAAGATGTTTAAATTATGTTTCAAGCTAAGTTTTGAATTTTAATATGGATCTACCACTACCTTGAACCCTGTTATGTAACCAAAACATAGAAGCATGCTAGGGCCTACACTACCCAAAGCCTTTTTTTTAAATTCTTCTATTATTTTTATTTATACAAGTCATAAGTAGAATCAAGTGTTAACTCGTCAATCCTTGTTAGGACATAGGTAGAGGTTTAATATTAATAGAAAGCCAATAGCTGTAGGAGATGGACCCCTATAGTTATTTGGTAAGGGACATGGTATCCTTCCCTCGCAGTTTTATCTTGACGGGAGGGGCATAATCGGAATAAAATATATAAATGAGTTAACCTAAACTGAACAGGGGATACCATCTTCCTGGAAGCCACCTAGTGGTGACCGAAGAAAAGTTAGCAAGCTGGGCTCGGTGCTCCTCCGTGAGAGACGGGAAAATCTTAGTTTGGCCAACTAGGGAAAGCGGTTAGTTGGGCCGGTGTAGGACCAAGGAGGTGTTTGGGTGAACCGGTGTGAAAATCACCCCTTTAGTAACGTGTTGTCGGTCTGCGGTCTTCAGGGACAAAACCGACGGTCCATTCAATAGACTAACCAATTTGGTTAACCGAATAATTCACATTTCTAAATAACTTATAGTTTTATATATTTTAGTGAGATGTGAGAATTATTAGGCTTAGAAGTCGATTAGTCATCTTGTAAATTATCAACTTACCTTAGAAAGTTAAAAGTAGATAAATATCTTCTATTAACCGTGGGTTATCACTGCGATTGACACCCATATTTGGGTGCAGGTTAGTAGCAGCAGTAGATCTTCAGTTCGGTAGCAGTCGGTGCCGGTGCAGCAGTGTGAGTGTGATGGAGCATCAATAAGCAGTCAAGGACACTTGACATTTCCCTCGTTTTCTTTCTTCCGCTAGTAGTGGACCATGCTTGGAGTAATTTTATTGAAACTTGTATTATTTTATTGGATAGCAATTAGTTTTCTGGAATCTGAGTTCTGTGATCCTTGATTTAGTTCATGCTGTCATTGCTATCTCTTTTACCCTTATGGGATTTACTTAGTATAATTAAAAAAAAATTACCACCCTTCACGTCCCCTATTCTGAGCTATTCTATTCAATTTTGGGACTACTCGGAGTATGGGGCGTGACAATTATAACTTGCCAACAATTATATCTGCTACTTAGATAGTTGTGTGGATTTATTTTATTTGCTGAAATTACCAATCGAAGGTTCCTTGATTCTACCGTAAAATCCAACTGTGGGTGCAAATTTTGGCAAGAAATTTGCAAACAGCGGGACCCATCGGCCCTGCCTGGTGGGCCCCCGAAGACAACAACGGGACCCACTGGCCCTGCCTGGTGGGCCCCCGAAGACAACAGCGGGACCCACCAGCCCTGCCTGGTGGGGCCCCTCCCGAAGACAGCAGCGGGACCCACCGGCCTTGCCTGGTGGGCCCCCGAAGATTACAGCAGGACCCACCGGCCCTGCCTGGTGGGCCCAAGTGTCTGTGGAATTCCCAAGAGACAGTAGCGGGGTCCACCAGCTTTACCTGGAGAATCCCCAGATTCGATAGCAGAAACCGCCATTTGCCACCAGAAAACTCTATAAATAGCAGCCCTTCGAATGTAAAGTGGGGATCTGAAATCCGATTTCCACTTCTGAGATCTGATTTTCAGAAACCAGAGCTCTGGATTTCAGTTTCCATCCCTTCACTTCCTCTCTTCGATCTTCTTCTTCTTGTCTTTGAAGAGACCAGAGGGGTTTCAGTGATACTCGGCCTGTCGAGATCACTTTGATACAAGTGTTAGTAAATTCGGGTTGCTCCCTATAGCACGGAGACGTAGGCTTCGGCTGAACTCCAAGACCACATCTCTCGCGTCAACTCTCTGATTGCATCTCCTATCTGTTTGCATATTGAAAGTATCAACTTCAATCAATAGATCGAACAACGATCTTCGACTCAAACCTTCAATTGACTGGTGCGGCGAAGTCTTCGGGTCGGCATGAAGATTTTCCCCCACAGTTTGGCGCCGTCTGTGGGATCCAAACGAAAAGCCAAGTCCTCTCTATGACTATTAGATCGGTTGAGCAGACAACCGATCTTGATAGCCAAACTTCCTCGCCCCTTTGGTTGAGCAGACAACCATTCGGACATCGGCACTCTCGTTGCACCCTTCGCTCGCTACTAAATGGCGAGAACGAAGCATCAGGGTCAACCAGAAGGAAGTAACACTCGTTAACCTCGTCCTGAGACTCGTTCAATGAGTCAAAGGCTCAATTTCGAACAGCCCCTTGCTGTCCCCGATGTGGGGGTTCACTCAGGAAGCGAAAGATCAGTCGATCGACCGATCGCCCCTCCTCATTAACCGATCGGACAGACTGCCCCTGCTCCTGCTGAGAACCCTCCATCTACCTATCAAATCTCGGCTATCGACTTCCAATTGCTTCAATTGGCAAAACAGAACACCACCCTCACCGCTGAGAGGGATGCTCTCAAGAAGGCGGCCTCCGAGGCTGGGATTGCTCTTCCTATCCCCTCTACTAATGAGAGGGTCGATCTTCCACGACAATCAATCCACTCCGAGCAACGGAGGTCAATGGGCACTGCTGCCCTTGAGAGGATTCGTCGCGATCCAACTCCCTCTACTGCCCCATGGAAGCAAAGCGTTTGGGATCGCCTCGAAGACAAGTCTTCCCAATCCTCTTCTGGCCGCAACTGCAATAGAAAGGCACCTTCAAAACCTGACGTATCAAGGAGACACCAGATGAAAGGGGCTCCCTCAAAAAGTAGAGTTTCTCCATCTATCCCGCTTTAACGCGGGCTCGGATCGGATCTTCGTCACCGACTCCAACCTACTGATACTCAGAGGCCCGAACAAGACCTCTCAATCTTGCCTCTCGATCTACATCCGAGTCGAGGATATGGTCATAGAGAAGGCTATTCGTCTGCCGGACCACTCCATCGAAGTCTGTTCAAAACTACATTTCCAAGGGGATGGAGAACTCCCACTCTCCCCAAATTCAACTGCGTCAAGGGAGATCCAACTCTCCATATACTCGCCTTCAAGCAAGCTCTGACGCCGCACGAAGAAGAGAATAACGTACTCTGCCGCACCTTCGCGGGAAGTCTCGACGAACCATCCCTCGATTGGTACCATAATCTCCGAGCTGGGTCCATCACCCAATTTAGTGTTTTGGCCAATCTCTTCGTGCAGCATTATCAACTGAACATGAAGCCGAAAAAGAAGCTCGACTCCCTATATCGGTTGAGGATGGGTGCCGATGAGAGTCTCCGAAGCTTTACAAGGAGATTCCGCAACAAGCACGCCGCCCTCTCCGGAAGACATCTGGATGATGAAGCCATCATGTTGGCTTTCCAGAACGCTCTCCGCTTTGATCTACACATCTACAACGACTTCATCCGCAATCCCCCTCCTTCCCTGGGTTCAATGTTTGATCGAATTCAGAGGGAGATTGAAGTTGAAGACGATCAAGTCACCCGAAAAGGGCGAGAGTCGAAGCGAAGGCCTGCTGAGAGAGAAGCTCCGAAGTATGCTGCCAAAGCTCACAAAGCTGAGGCAACAGCCCCCCCTGCCAACAAACGGTCGAAGAACGACGGACGATGATCCCCGACGAAGACCACTTTCACCGAGTGGAATTTACCGGTCGAACAGATCCTCGACCGCATTCAACACGAAGAATTCCTTCGAAGGCCCAATCCACTTCAGCCAAACACTAAATTTACGGCTGACAAAACGATCTATTGCGATTTCCACCGAAGTCAAGGCCATTCCACCGATCGGTGCTATCGGCTAAAATTTCATCTCGAAGACTTGCTGCGAGAGGGCCATCCACAAGAGTTCACCAAAGATGGGCAAGATCAACGCCGATCCTCTGCGAAGGGGAAAGAAGCTTGCTGGGTCCATCAAATCTCTTCCAACCGATCTCCTCTTACTGTGAATGCCAACGTCTTCGGCATTCATGGATCATTACACAATCAATCGGTGATCGGGAAAGAAGTTGATCGGCAAGTTCGACGTATCTTTCATGTTCGTGCTGCGGCGAACAAAGAGGACACATGGATCGAGAAGCCTATCGAGGGTTTAGCTTGGCCCTCCATCGTCTTCAACGACTCAGACCTTCAAGAAGTTCATACTCCACATCGAGACCCCCTGGTCCTAAAGCTCCTCGTTGATGGAAGCACTGTCAATCGAATCCTCATCGACACCGGAAGCTCCATCGACATTAGGTTCTCAGACAGCTTCAAACGTCTGGGACATAAATATTCAACCCTTGATGTCGTCCCAACGGTGATTACCGGCTTCAACGGTGAACAAAGCATCACTATGGGCGAATCAAGGTTCACTCTCGATCTCAGCCGAGAAACTCGAGTCTCGATGAGATTTGCTATCGTCGAAGGAACGTCCAGCTACAACGACATTGTCGGGCGACCATTTCTCCACCAGATAAATGCCATCTCCTCTCCTTATCATCAACTCCTTAAATTTGCAACGGGAGAAGGCATTGTCTGCATACGAGGAGATCAACAAGCCGGGAGATCTTGTGAAGCTGCTGCTGCAAAAACAGATCGTAAGATCAATATTGCTCCTCAAAAGCGGCCATGAGACGAAGCTGGCCCCTCTTCCAAATAGCAATCAAAGGAGATTCCACTGATCGAGCCCCCACCAATCGAATAGGAAGCCTCACCTTCAATTGAAGAAATCATCCCAATCAATATCGGCAGTGGAGATCTCCATCAACAAACATTCATTGGTACCGGTCTTAGCGACGCAGAAGTGCGAAACATGGTATCTTTCCTCCAGTCCAACATCGACGTCTTCGCCTGGTGTTTTGAAGACATGCCTGGGATCAATCCAGATGACGCCTGCCACCGGCTCACGATCAAAGAAGAAGTAAAACCCGTCAAGCAAAAGCCACGCACAATCCGACCAGAACTACAAATTGCAGTTCAAGAAGAGATCAGTAAGCTACTCGCAGCAGGCTTCATCCATGAAGTAGAGTATCCTACTTGGATCTCCAATATAGTTGCTGTTCCAAAGAAGAACGGGAAGGTCAGAGTGTGCATCGACTTCACCAACCTCAACAAGGCTTGTCCCAAGGATCCATTTCCCATGCCAAGGATAGATAGACTCGTCGATGCCACTGCTGGCCACGAGCTATTATCTTTCATGGATGGATACTCTGGGTACAATCAAATTCCGCTTCACTCTGATGATCAAGAGAAGACGTGCTTTGTGACTAGCCGGGGTCTTTACTGCTATAATGTAATGCCATTCGGTCTCAAAAACGTCGGATCTACTTATCAACGGTTAGTCACAAAGATGTTCAAAGATCAGATCGGTCGTAACGTCGAAGTTTATGTCGACGACCTCCTTACCAAAAGCTCTAGTAGAGGAAACCATCTATCCGATCTGACTAAGACATTCCAAATCCTTCGAAAGTATCGCATGAAGCTCAATCCGGCCAAGTGTGCTTTCGGGGTTCAATCGGGCAAATTCCTAGGTCACCTTGTGACCAGGAGGGGCATTGAAGCCAACCCCGACCAAATTCGAGCCATCCTCGATATGCCATCACCTACCAATCAGAAGAAAGTACAACGTCTTACTGGAAGACTTGCTGCCCTCAATCGGTTCATCTCGAAGTCTTCCGACAAGTACAAACCGCTCTTTGACAAGCTACGAAAGGCGGATACATCTGGATGGAGTCCAATTTGCAAAGAAGCTTTTCAAGACATCAAGAAATATCTGGTGTAAGCTCCTATCCTGACTAGGGGTGGCAATGGGTCGGGTCGGGTCGGGTTCGGGTCGGGTTGAGACATATGTATAAGGGCAAAACACCCAACCCAAACCCGACCCGTTTAATAAACGGGTCAAAAACTTAAACCCAAACCCGACCCGCCTAATAAATGGGTTGACTCGACCCGACCCGTTTAACCCGTTTACTAAACGGGTCGGGTCGGGTCGGGTCGGGTTGGCTCGGGTTGGGTCAACAGAACCCATGTAAACCTGTCGGGTTGGGTAAAGACCAGTCGGATTGGGCCGGGTTGGGTCGGGTTGGGTCGGGTTGGCTTGGGTTGGTTCGGGTTGGGTCGGGTCGGGTCGGGTCGGGTTGACACGACCCATTTGTTAAACGGGTCAAGTCGGGTCAATCGGGTCATAAGTACAAACCCGAACCCGACCCATTAAATAAACGGGTCAATCGGGTCGACCCGTTTATGACCCGAACCCGTTTAGGCCAAACCCAAACCCGCTAACTTCGGGTCGAGTTCGGGTCGGGTTGGCGGGTCGGGTCAAGAATTGCCACCCCTAATCCTGACTGCTCCACTTCCAAAAGAAGATCTAGGGCTCTATCTCGCCTTCAGCGATCAAGCAATCAGTGCGATCCTGGTCAGTAGAAGAAAGAGCATCGAGCAGCCGATCTACTACATTAGCCATACACTTCTTCCTGCTGAAACTCGTTATTCTAAAACGGAGAAGGTCATACTAGCCTTACTCACTGCATCACATCGTCTCCAACCTTACTTTGTCTCTCATCAGATCACAGTCATTTCAGAACACCCACTCAACGATATTGTTGACAAAGCTGGTCGAGCTGGTCGAATGACCAAATGGGTGATCGAAATGAGTGCTCTGGGGATTCAATTCGAATCTCGCACTTCCATCAAAGGTCAGGCCGCTGATTTTCTAGCTGACTTTCCAGTTGAAGACCCCATCACTTGGGAAGAAGATGTCGATATGCGCTTAGAAGATGAAGCTGATCCTCCGTTCAATCTTGCAACAAAAGCCGATCCAAGCCTTCAGGATATAGTCACAACTCTTCCATGGAAGCTCTATACTGATGGAGCTTCAAGTACGATCGGTTTGGGAACTGGGATAGTCTTGATATCCCCCGAACTCGATCATCTTCAGAAGGCCACTCTCCTCGGATTCAATGCCACCAACAACGAAGCTGAATACGAAGCACTCATCTCCGGGCTCGAAATGGCTGAATCCTTGGGGGTAGATCAAATCATTATTTACAGCGACTCCCAGCTAATCATAAGACAAATCAACGGAGAGTACACAGCTCGTGAAGAGAGAATGCAACTCTACTTGGCCTTAGTATGACGTCTTCAACAACGTTTTACTAGTACTGAATTCGTTCAAATTCCAAGAGCAGAGAATCGAGAAGCAGATGCCTTAGCCATTGCTGCCTCAGTTCTTGGAGACTCACTCGGAGGAAGACAAATACAAATCGATTATCAAGAAATGCCCAAGACCACCCCCGAACAACAGATTCTTGCTACTACAAAGAGATCTGAGGGTGGAGATAAACTGGTATTGAACCTTACCACTACAAGTGAGCTTGGGGATTGGAGACAGTCAATTTTCGACTTCTTTAAACATGGCAAAATGCCAGAAGATCCAAATCAAGCCCGAAGACTTCAAAGAAAGCTTCCATGCTATATCATTCAAGGAGAAGATCTATACTTCAAATCTCACAACGGGATGTTGCTCAAGTGCATTGGCCCTGAACAAGCAAAGGCAATCCTGATTAATATCCACTTTGGAGCCTGCGAGAATCATTCGGGAGAAAGATCACCTGAAGCCAAGACAAAATTACAAGGTTACTACTGGCCTACAATGGCAAAGGATGCTCACCAAGTGGTTCAAAGGTGCGAGCCATGCCAATGACACGCTCGGGCTATCCATCTCCCTGTAGATGAGCTTCATCAACTATCAAGTACATGGCCATTCCATCAATGGGGGTTGGACTTCTTGGGTCCCTTTCCTCCAAGTCTGAGCAAGAAGAAGTATCTACTACTGGCCACAGATTACTTCACCAAATGGGTCGAAGCTGTGCCACTCTTCCGAGAGACCGACGATGAAGTGATCAAATTCATTCGACATAACATCTTCTCAAGGTTTGGCACACCTCAAGTTCTTGTTGCTGACAATGGGGCTCAATTTGACTCCAACAAGTTTCGTAAATTCTACCTGAACAACGGAATCAAGCTCTTTTATTCAACTCCAAGATACCCTCAATGCAATGGTCAAGCTGAAGCCTCCAATAGAGCTATTCTTGGTATACTCAAGAAGAAACTCAACGATAAGAAAGGATTATAGGAACAAGTCCTACCTGAAGTCCTTTGGGGATATCGCATAACTCCAAGAAGATCAACAGGGTTCTCACCCTTTCGTCTGACATATGGATCGGAAGCTGTACTCCCAACAGAAAACATATCAAGTACTTTGAAGACCAGGGCAGTTGAAGAGAGGATCAATGAAGAATTTCGTATCAATGATCTAGACTTCTCTGAAGAACTACGAGACCAAGCATCCCTTCGTATGACCAAATATCAATAGAAGATCAAACGAGCCTACGATTAGAAGGTTTACAAGAGACAGTTCCCAATTGGCAGCCTGGTCCTCAGAGCAGTTTTCTACAACACTAAAGAACACAGCAGCGGGAAACTAGCTCCCAACTGGGAAGGACCCTACATCGTGGAATCAGTAGGAGGCAAAGTGTCTTACCGGTTGATTTCACCAGAAGGAGAAAGATTGCCACGAGCTTGGAATTCTAGGCATCTCAAATTGTTCTATCCATGATGTAAATTCCATGATGAATAAAGTTCTCTTTCATGTGTTCAAATACTCAGCCTTTTCAATTCAAGTTCTGAAGCAGTTTCAAATTATCTACATTCAAATTATAAGGTCGTTTAACATGTGTGGGTGATTGAGTTGCGACTCAACCCCTTACGGGCAAATGTTAAACGGTTTCGGGTTGTCATGTAAAGCAACCTTCAAGTTACTGGTCAACTTAACAGGTTTGGAAGTTTGTGTTGCGATACTACCCCTTAACTACAAATGTTAAATGACCTTCAATTTCGACCTTCAATTTCAATCAATTTCGATATCGTCTAACATGTTTGGGTGTTTGAGTTGCGACTCGATCCCTCACATACAAATGTTAAACGAATTCAAGTTCAATTTTCAAGTTACTTAACCAGTTCGGGTGATCAAGTTGCGACTTGGCCCCTTACATTCAAAGTGTATATATATTCAAATATTCCAGAACACAACATTCAAAGAATTCAATACCAGAGACATTCAATTTCAAACAACCAAAAAGATATCTTCATTATCAAAAAGATTCAAGTACAGGAGTGGGCTTCTATCTGTGAAGAGCTTACAGGTACAACAACCAAAGAAGAGATAGACTACATCAGGGTTTGGCTATACTTTGTGTGCGCGACTGCTCTCCTTCGGATCCACCACGAGCTTTGCTCGCCGCAGAAGCTTTAGAAGATCGGACACTGCTAGCATGAACTCTGAGTGCTTCCACCACCTTCTCGGCTGTCTTCCTGAAACTCGCGCACTCAGCGTGCATATGCTCCAACTCCTTTGTGAGAGCCTCCTTCTTGGCAGTAGAAGCGGCCTCCTTAGCAACAAGAGCCTCATCCCTAGTAGCAAGCTGAGCCTTCAACTCCTTTATTTCAGTTGTGCGTTCAAATGATAGAGTCTCGATCTTATAGAAGTGGTTCTTCAATTCTTCGAGCTCGTGACCCCGAGCTTCATAGCCATTCTGCCGGCCTTTGCTTTCGAGCTTCTCCTTGCGAAGAGCCTCGATCTTGGCTTTCAAGGCCTCCTTCTTGGAGAAGAGAAGTTCTCTCAGCTTATCCTTCTCTTCGTTTGCAGCCTCCAATTCGGCTGTCAAACGGGATACCTCAGATGAAGCTTCCCGCTCTCCTGCCTTCCTGAAGAGCTTGCTCGCGAACTTCAAAACTGCTGAGTTCTGCAAGTAGACAGAAGAGTTAGAATTATTCTGAAAATATAACTCAATGATCGAATCAAGCAGATGCACATACCACTATTTCAAGCCGTCAAAGACTTCATCTAGAGTAGCATCCGGAAGGTTGCAGAGCTTCCGGATTACACTCGTTGGGTGGTTGATATCAACCTCACTCAAGTTTTTCAATTTCTGAGCCGTGACAGCAGGAGTACCTACAATCAACACAACAGTTCGAAGAGTTAGAATATTTTCAAATTTCGAAGACAAGGCAGTCAAGGAAGCGAGTTAGTATGGATACCTGTGGCATCGACTCGAGATGCTTTCCCCTTCCCACGATCAGAGATCTTACCCTTGGGAGTTGAATTCTCCTTAACGGGGGTTGGCTCCGGCTGAGGTTGGGGAGCCCCATCGCCTACGCGGCTCTCTCTCTCCATATGTACGGGAGAAAGAACACCTCGAGAAGGTGAAATCTCCCCTTCATCTGGTTGCCCGATCGGCTGCTCAAGTCCGGCCACAATGGCCGCCATTTCCTCTGCCAAAGACCGCGACGGAGGCGGAGGTTGTTCCACCTCCAGACCCCCGCTTGTCGTCGCGCCTTCGAGACGGAGAACATTTGGAGGTAGTTGGTCGAGGGGCATGGGATTGCTACCAACCCCACCACTCCCTGAGAATTTGATCTTCAAGCGCACTGGGCGCTTCTTCAACTCTTCAAAATGATAAACGGGCTGCGCCTTCCGGCCATCACCCTCTACGTCCAGTACCTCCTCCATACGACGGGCCTTAGCCTCGTCTATGGGGATGGGCTCTGAGTCCTCTCCTCCTCCAGTGGGGGTGGGAGGAATTTCTTCCCCACCACCCCCATGTCCATCACCTCCAGTGGGGGTGGGAGGAATCTCATCACCTCCCTGGTCTCCCCCATCATTGTCTTCTTCATCGCCATCTTCATCATCACCTTCGCCATCTTCATCATCATCTCCCTCTTCTCCACCTTCTTCTTCTCCCCCTTCTTTATCTTCTTCTTCCTCTTCTCTCTCTTTCTCTTCCTCTTCCTCTTCTCTCTCTTCCTCTTCTTCTTCCTTCTCTTCGGCGATGACTTTTCTCTTCTTCGCCTGTCCCTGGCGGCGTATCACCAACTTCTCTTCCGTGGTGGGCAAGCGGTGCCTCGCACCATATGCTTTCTTCTCAGTCCTAATTTTTCTGATAATCTTGCCTGATTGAGGATCCTCCTCATAATCAGAATACAAGACTTCATTATCTTCGTACCGGGCCTGTAATCGATGGAAGAGATTGGCGTTTCCATACCTGACAGGATAATTCGAGAACTGCTTCCATGATCTAGTACCGCATGTCAATTCCAAGAACAGATTGTCGATGGCACCAACCCACTCTGAAGGCCATGCTAAGGCACCCCCTGTGTAATACATCTTGATCTCCTTGTTCACGTTGCTCCGGGGGGTCTCAGGCACTGAGAGGGGGGTCCAGGCACCGGAAACCGAAATCGGCCAATCGGTGTAGAGCTTATTAGACGGGACAGTATCGGCGATTGGGCGTAAGGCAGACACACCTGTCAAATTGAAGAACAGGCTGTCCTTCCTCGAAGCCCATCTGTAGTGATAGAAGAAGTATCCTTGTTCGATCCGGGCTTCTTCATCATCAGGGATGCTGAAATAGTATTCCCGGAGCTCCTTCTGAAAATCAGATTCTATGCGGCATAAAGCGTAGATTATCCTCCATGCGTTCCTGATATGCTGCCCAGGACAAAGTCCAGATGTATTCAGAAGCCTCGCGGCAAACGGCAGAAGTGGGAGGCGCAGTCCGCAATATAACTGACCTATCGTGACCACTGTCCCCATCACCTTTTCCATGCTGGCAATATTCACGAAGACCGTCCTCTTGTCGATACCGAAGGCAGACTGAATCCCCGGGAGCGACGGTCGAACCTTCCCTTCTGTGAAGCAAGACAGCAATGTCTGCCACTTTGCCCTCTTCAAGTCTGTGAGTTTCCTACCAACATTGTACATGTATGCAGGCTCCTCCGTCAGCGATAGCATAGGACCAAGAACAAACTTTGCCTTAGGGATTTGCTCGGGCTGAGAAGGTGCTGAAGCAAATCCAACTCCCGTGTGCCTTTTCCTCAATTGACCAAGCTCGACAAGCACCGCCTTGCCCTTGCCGCGACCTTTCGGAGGGGATGGAACTTCAACGATCTCCTTCCCCTTCCTCTTCGAGAGGACTGCATTCTTCTTTGAACTTCCTGAAGATGCCATTCGACCGATCGGGAGAAAACAGAGAACAGAGAACAAGAAGATCGAGAGCAAAGAGTTTGGACTTCGAAAAATTCTGAAAGCGTGGGGCGAAAATGACAGCCAGAGAAGCTTATATACCCAGAAGAAAATGGCGCGAAGATCGAGAGGACACATGTCATATTTATATCAAATCGTGTGTTTTTGCAGGGACACGTGGCATCTATCTATAGCAAGCGCAAAACCAGGCGAACCGTCAGACCGGACGAAGCGTCGGACCACCGATCCTAGCGAACCGTCGGTCCAGCCGGACCGCCGGTTCAAGAGATTCCCCGACCCATATGGACCGAAGAATCAAAACAGAATAAATCAAACTCCATCGCCGCTCAAAAACTTTACCCGAAGACCTCACGGAAAAGTAGGCTCTTCTATCCGATCGATCGATTTTCTACAGGATCTGGCGAAAAACTTGGCTTTATGCCCGATCCTGCCAAACCCGACCGGTTGAATTTAATCGATCGATCAGACTTGACCGATCGGTCAAATTCATCCGATCTGTCAATTTGCTATTGGATCTGGCAAAAAACTTGGCTTTATGCCCGATCCCGCCAAACCCGATCGGTTGAATTTAACCGATCGGTCAGACTTGACCGATCGGTCAAATTCATCCGATCGGTCGATTTGCTATTGGATCTGGCAAAAAACTTGGCTTTTTGCCCGATCCCGCCAAACTCGACCGATTGAATTTAACCGATCGGTCAGACTTGACCGATCGGTCAAATTCATCCGATCGGTCGATTTTCTATTGGATCTGGCAAAAAACTTGGCTTTATGCCCGATCCCGCCAAACCCGACCGGTTTTATTTAACCGATCTGTCAGACTTGACCGATCGGTCAAATTCATCTGATCGGTCGATTTTCTATTGGATCTGGCAAAAAACTTGGCTTTTTGCCCGATCCCGCCAAACTTGACCGGTTGAATTTAACCGATCGGTCAGACTTGACCGATCGGTCAAATTCATCCGATCAGTCGATTTTCTATTGGATCTGGCAAAAAATTTGGCTTTTTGCCCGATCCCGCCAAACTCGATCGGTTGAATTTAACCGATCGGTCAAATTCATACGATCGGTCGATTTTCTATTGGATCTGGCAAAAAACTTGGCTTTTTGTCCGATCCCGCCAAACTCGACCGGTTGAGTTTAACCGATCGGTCAGACTTGACCGATCGATCAAATTCATCCGATCGGTCGATTTTCTATTGGATCTGGCAAAAAACTTGGCTTTTGGCCCGATCCCGCCAAACTCGATCGGTTGAATTTAACCGATCGGTCAAATTCATCCGATCGGTCGATTTTCTATTGGATATGGCAAAAAACTTGGCTTTTTGCCCGATCCCGCCAAACTCGACCGGTTGAATTTAACCGATCGGTCAGACTTGACCGATCGGTCAAATTCATCCGATCGGTCGATTTTCTATTGGATCTGGCAAAAAACTTGGCTTTTTGCCCGATCCCGCCAAACTCGACCGATTGGATTTAATCGATCGGTCAGACTTGACCGATCGGTCAAATTCATCCGATCGGTCGATTTTCTACTGGATCAGGCGAAAAACTTGGCTTTTTAGCCCGATCCCGCCAATTGCGACCGATTGAAATTAACCGATCGGTCAGAATTGACCGATCGGTCAAATTCAACCGATCGGTCGATTTTCTACTAGATCGGTCAGAAAACTATATTTTCTGACCGATCACTTCAACCTCGACCGGTTGAATTTAACCGATCAGTCAGACTTGACCGATCGGTCAAATTCAACCGATCGGTTGATTTTCTACTGGATCGGTCAGAAAACTATGTTTTCTGACCGATCACTTCAACCTCGACCGATTGAATTTAACCGATCGGTCAGACTTGACCGATCGGTCAAATTCAACCGATCGGTTGATTTTCTACTGGATCGGTCAGAAAACTATGTTTTCTAACCGATCACTTCAACCTCAACCGGTTGAATTTAATCGATCGGTCAGACTTGACCGATCGGTCAAATTCAACCGATCGGTCGATTTTCTACTAGATCACTATGTTTTCTGACCGATCACTTCAACTTCGACCGGTTGAATTTGACCGATCGGTCAAATTCAACCGATCGGTCAAAATTGACCGATCAATCAATTTTGACCGATCAGTCAAAATTGACCGATCAATCTTATTTTTCGACGCTAACACTCGTCAAAGCTCCTCTGTGTGTGTGACAGGGGATCGTTAGCTTTGCACCACGAATCCAAGCCAGCCAAGGTGGCCTCTTAGCTAACTTGGAGGGGGTAACTGTGGGTGCAAATTTTGGTAAGAAATCTGCAAACAGCGGGACCCACCGGCCCTGCTTGGTGGGCCCCCGAAGACAACAACGGGACCCACTGGCCCTGCCTGGTGGGCCCCCGAAGACAACAGCGGGACCCACCAGCCCTGCCTGGTGGGCCCCCCCCGAAGACAGCAGCGGGACCCACCGACCCTGCCTGGTGGGCCCTCGAAGATTACAGCAGGACCCACCGGCCCTGCCTGGTGGGCCCAAGTGTCTGTGGAATCCCCAGGAGACAGTAGCGGGGTCCACCAGCTTTACCTGGAGAATCCCCAGATTCGACAGCAGAAACCGCCATTTGCCACCATAAAACTCTATAAATAGCAGCCCTTCGAATGTAAAGTGGGGATCCGAAATCCGATTTCCACTTCTGAGATCTGATTTTCAGAAACCAGAGCTATGGATTTCAGTTTCCATCCCTTCACTTCCTCTCTTCGATCTTCTTCTTCTTGTCTTTGAAGAGACCAGAGGGGTTTCAGTGATACTCGGCCTGTCGAGATCACTTCGATACAAGTGTTAGTAAATTCGGGTTGCTCCCTATAGCACGGAGATGCAGGCTTCGTCTGAACTCCAAGACCACATCTCTCGCGTCAACTCTCTGATTGCATCTCCTATCTGTTTGCATATTGAAAGTATCAACTTCAATCAATAGATCGAACAACGATCTTCGACTCAAACCTTCAATTGACTGGTGCGTCGAAGTCTTCGGGTCGGCACGAAGATTTTCCCCCACACCAACCACTTATGGTCTACTAATTTTCATGATGAGTAATCTGTTGGGTGATGCAATAGCCCATTACTTTCTTGTTGATGGGCATATCATGCAAGTCTGTTGCTATTTGTGTGGATTGAAACTTTCTTTTAAACTTTGTGATTGGTGAAAAATATCATAAAACTTTTGCAGGCACTTTCTTACTTTTTTTAGTTGCATTATCCTATACTTTCAATCTTGATTTTCCACACATGGGATATATAATTTATCATTGTATGTCTTTATATAAAGCATGTAATCATTGGAACATGAATGCATTTTCTCATATTCCATTTCCAGTGTAGTCAAGGTTTTCTCAACCTCATACATAGATTTGGATAATTGATTATTGTTTAGTAGTATTCCTCCCAACAATATCAGCAACTCAAAAAAGCTTTTATCAGATCACCCATTCTTCGCTTTCAAGTTGAATAGCTTGATAAGTATATATAACTTTGTAAATTTAATTTAAGCCGGATATAAAAGTTTTTCAGTAACTTAAAATAATTTTTTGAATCACTCAGAGTTATTTGAAGGCGATATTTCAGATTGTTGATGGACAAAATATTATTCGTCTTTGCTTCTCGATGTCTCATTAGGAGTTACTTCTTCATGCCTTATACAAATAAGATAACTTTGATCGATACCATTCAAAAATAGGTTATCTCTTATCTCTTCAAGAGTGTGCCTTTCTAGATTATCACATCTAATGCATGCATCTCATGGAATTACGATGACTCGCATGAACTACTGTGAAGCTTAGAAATTGTTCAACACCTTCCTCGTATTCCTATGACCTTCTATCATTGAGCATTCTAGATTTGTCTATTTTGAATCAACTATTGAAGTCCCTGAGGCATGTCAAATTTTCTACTTAATTAATATCAGAGTAAAAATTATAGGATTCATAAATGTTTCAATAATCTGATGTAACTACATTTTTTGAGTACTTAATAATAGCTTGTCAAAGCTCAAGAAAACAATAAAATTCAATATTTGTGTCAAGCTTCATTATCCACAATTTACAAAAAACATAAAATTCAAAGGAATTGACATGTTTTTACATGACACATAAACTTTAGTTTCAACTATAATGTGATATTATTTTATATTTAGCACTAAAGATGAGATATTCAACATGAAGTTACCATGCAAGAAGAATGGCGGCGGATCTACTTTACTAGGTTATTCCTTGCTAATCTTTCGACGGATCAAACGTGGAACAAAATAACCATAATCGTAAAGCAGTAGGAGTAGCATTAGTAAACAAGAAAAATCTAAGAAAAGAACAAAGCAATCATAGAGATGAGGCAAAGATTTTATGTGAAAACCCTTGTGGGAGAAAACCATGAGCAAAGACGATCAAATGATCCACTATAATGAAGAACCAAAGAAGTTACAAGCCACGTTCAACTTCAACGAGAAGAACCTTCTTCCCCTAGACCACCTTCTCTCTCAAAAAACTTCACCAAGCCTCCCTCTCACAACTAAGGTTTCACCCTAGCTCACTAAAATAAACCCTAGGCCTTTTTTATATAGTAGAAATAGTTCAATAATATATTTCCCCCGAAATCTTGATCCAAAGGCTCGAAAACGAGTCCAAACAAAATTCGGTCTAGTTCTATGAGTGAGGTTGCGAAGCAATTCGCCCATGCGAGGCCTTCATATTGCCCGTGCGAAATCTTGTAGGGTTCGACGATGATGGCATATAATATGCCATCCTTCAACACCCCCATCAACAGAGATTCCATTACCTCCCCTCCTCTTGGTCTCTGGAGACGTCGTCGCTTATCCTGTAACATCCGCCTCAAACAAACAAAATTTTGTCCGCTTTGCCCGTACTCGCACGAGAACTTCCCAGGGTGGTCACCCATCCAAGTACTACTCTCGCCCGTGCACGCTTAACTACGGAGTTCCTACGAAATTCGTAGTGGCGCACGGCTTTAAAACGCGTCTTCTATGTTTGGGAGGGGAAATTATATAAGTAGCTCAGGATCTCATTCTCTCCAGGCAATGTGGACCTAACTCATGGCCTTGTACACCTCACCTCACCTCATCCAGCTTGGCATCCCAGCCTCAGGAGTCTTGGCTCTTGGCCCTTGGCCTATTGGATCTTGGTCGTCACAATCCACCCCCCTTAGGGTTACACGTCCTCGTATAGGATTAGACCCCCCCATCCTGAGGAGAACCGGCTCTGATACCATTTTGTAACATCCGCCCCAAACACACAAGATTTTGTCCGCTTTGCCCGTGCTCGCACGAGAACTTCCCATGGTGGTCACCCATCTTAGTACTACTCTCGCCCGAGCACGTTTTACTACGGAGTTCCTAAACGGTATACGACATCCCCAACTCTGTCAAGGATCTTCCTGGCTTGCCTCCCAGCTAGGGAAGTTGATTTCTGTATTGAGTTGGTACCGGACACTGCCCCTATTTCGGTGGCACTTTACCGGATGGCTCCAGCTGAGCTAAGGGAGTTGAAGACTCAGCTAGAGGAGCTTACGATATTGGGATTCATCCACCCTAGTGTTTCTCCCTGGGGTGCCCCAGTGTTGTTTGCTCAAAAGAAGGATAGGTCAAAGAGGCTCTGCATTGACTACCGGAAGTTGAATGCTGTGACTGTGAAGAACCGGTATCCTCTTTCCCGAATAGATGATCTGATCGACCAATTGCAGGGAACCTGTTATTTCTCAAAGATTGACCTGAGGATGGGCTACCATCAGCTGAGAGTAAGGGCAGAAGACATCAGCTGAGAGTAAGGTCAGTCCACATGCGTCGATGCGAGCCGCGTGTAGGAACTTAGGTGCAACCGGTTGAATCATAAAGAGTCAACAAGCATGTGTGAATTTCTACAGAGAATCAGTCTATAGATTATCCTAAATTAATTGATGATTGCATGCGTGTTGTCGTCCCGATTCCAACGCCTATTTTTAGATGATTTTTGGACCAATGGTTTGGGAGTTATGGTTTTGTTTTTTCGAAGTTTTCAATACCAATGGATAGTCGGATCCAATCCGGGTTACGGACCCGACCACGAGCCCGACCCAACTAGCAACCATTCCGATCGACCCAGCTGCTAGAATTTTCTATCACTACAAGAAATAGGGTCTTTACCGACGGACATTATTATCATCGTCGGTAATAATACACTTTTTACCGACGGTGACTATAATATCCGTCGGTATTATAACTTCAATTTTTTAAATTTTTTTTGCACATTTATTACCGACGGTCAAATAGTATTCGTCGGTAAAATGATTTATACCGACGGTACATATATATACCGTCGGTAATATACTTTATACCGACGGCTACATAAAGACCGTCGGTAAAATGTCACGACGAACCTCAGGGTAAAAACCGAGTCTCTGGAAAAAAAAAGCACCCTGTGTTTCGTCGTGATATTGTACCGACGGACATTATATTTCCGTTGGTATAACTAATTTTACCGACAGAAATAATATATTCGTCGGCACAATACCGACGGTAATTAAATATCCGTCGGTAAAATTGTCCCGACGAAACTCAGAGTAAAAACCGAGCCTCTGGAAAAAAATAGAATCCTGAGTTTCGTCGATGATTTTTACCGACGGACGTTATATTTCCGTCGGTATAACTAATTATACCGACGGAAATTTTATGGCCGTCGGCACGATACCAACGGTAATTAAATATCCGTCGGTAAAATATCCTGACGAAACTCAGGGTGTTAAACCGAGCCTCTGGAAAAAAATGGAACCCTGAGTTTCGTTGTAGAGTTTTACCGACGGATAGTGTTTTACCGTCGGTAAAAAGAGTATTTTCACCGACGAAAATAAAACATTCCGTCGGTAAAAACCCTGTTATAAATCAAACAGACGAGATCCCCTTCGATATCTTCTGTTTCGATCTCTCTCCCGGCAGCCCCTCTCTCTCTCTCTCTCTAAATCGTCCCCATCCCCGGCCTCCTTCCCCTCCTCCCCGGCCTTCCTCCCCCCCTCCGGCCGGCCACCCCTCCCCTCTCTTGCGCGCCGGCGAGCTCCTCCTCCTCCTCCTCCTCGGGACTCCGGTGAGCTCCTCCTCCTCCTCCTCCTCGGAACTCCGGTGAGCTCCTCCTCCTCCTCCCTCTCCCCCCTAGTTAAGTAATTAAAACTATTTATTTTAGCTCAAAAAAATCATTTATTTTAGATCAAAAATTTTAGCTCAAAAATCATTTAGCTTAAATTCATGTTCAATAAAAATCATTTAGCTCAAAAAACATTTTAGCTCATTTATTTTAGCTCAAAAATCATTTATTTTAGCTAAAAAATTTAGCTCAAAAATCATTTATTTTATCTCAAAAATTTAGCTCAAAAATATTTTAGCTCAAAGTTAGATTCGGGATATGTTTGTGTTTGTTTTGGATTAAATTCATGTTCAATAAAGATGACAATTTAAGTAATTAAAACTATTTATAAATAAGTTATTTTCTCTTTAGATTAATAAAATAACAGTCGAATAAAGGAATATTTTGAAATCATTCGTTTTGGATGTCAGTTAATTGTAGTCTAATTACATTTTACCCCATTGAAGTCTAATTACATTTTGCCCCATTGAAGTCTAATTACAATTTGCCCCATTGAAGTCAAATTACAATTACAAAGTGAGAAATTAAGTATTTGACAAAAGGAGTATTGTGCTAACATTTCAAACTTAGGGAGCGTTTTGGAACAAAGTAAACTATAGGGGGGTTAAGTGTTTTTGGCAGCGATTCACGTTTCGTGAGGACTCAGAGGCGATAGCGATTCACGTTTCGTGAGGACTCAGAGGTGATAGTGATTCACGTAGGCTCAGGTCTTGGTTGAGGCGGACTGAGACATGTTCTTAATAATATATATGGGATAATTTTTCTCAAAACTCGGCCGGGCTATAGCCCGACCGAGCACACTATTAGATCCGCCCATGACTTGACCCTTTCAACTATAACTATGTTCCGTCGGCATGTTGACCTTCCTCCTTAAAGTTTTAACCATTAGGCTTAATTTTTATCCCCAAAATACTCTTCCCAGTCAAAATATAAAGATTTTTCCCATCCATTAGCGATGTGGATGGCCTGTAGAAGTTTCGGTTCGGTGTTTCATACCCGGGAACCGAAACCGAAATTGTGCGGAGTCTTATAATATTGTTTGAAATTATATGTCAGGTGTTGTATAGCCAGATAGACGAAGATGTCTTCGATCGATAAGAGTTGGATGCGTAATTCGAATCGCATGAGCCAAGAGTACAGAGAAGGAGTCAGGAAATTTCTTGATTTTGCATTTGAGCGTCTTGCACCGCTTGATGGAAAAATTGTGTGTCCCTGTATAGACTGCGGAAGGGTGATTAGGAAGGTTCGAGAGGAATGTGAGGTTGATCTGGTAATGCGTGGCATTGACATTAGCTATACCCGTTGGTTCTCGCACGGTGAGGAGCTAGATGCAGTCCCCATGGCAGCTCATGGTGAAACTTCAAACACAGTGATCGCTGATGATAATATTAATACAGACAATGACGATGACATGCAGGGTATGATACATGATTTGCAAGGTGGAATAGGCACGGAAACACCGTCAGGTGATCAGCCCAATATCGAAGCGGACAAGTTCTACAGATTGCTTAAAGATGCCGAACAACCTCTATACCCGGGGTGTGAGAAGTTTTCAAAACTCTCTTTCACTGTAAAGCTTCTTCATTTGAAGTGCCTCGATGGTTGGAGTAATAAGTCATTTAATATGTTGGTAGAGTTGCTGAAAGAGGCTTTTCCTATGGGTGAGACAGTACCGAAATCATTCTACGAGGCGAAGAAGACAATTAAAGATCTCGGTCTGGGTTATGAGAAAATTGATGCATGCGTGAACGATTGTATGTTGTACCGGAAAGAGTACGAACATGCGCGGTCATGCCACATATGCGGAGCAACGAGATATAAAGAGACGGATGCCGAGTCTAGTACCAGTCGAAGAAAGAAAAATGTATCTGCAAAGGTTCTCCTATACTTCCCGCTCAGGGACAGGCTTCAGAGGTTGTTTATGTCATCGAAGACTGCTGAGCACATGAGGTGGCATGCACGAGAACGTACAGATGACGGGATTATGAGACATCCAGCCGACTCTCTGACGTGGAATGATTTTGATCATACCTATCCTGAATTCGCATGTGAAGTTCACAACGTCAGGTTAGGGCTTGCTAGCGATGGCTTCAATCCCTTTGGGAATATGAGTGTGTCGTACAACATTTAGCCAGTTGTCCTAGGTCCATACAATTTGTCTCCCTGGATGTGCTTAAAAAAGCCATACACAATGCTCTCCTTGCTCATTCCCGGACCCAGGTCGCCTGGTAATGATATTGACGTTTACTTGCAACCGTTGATTGAGGAGTTGAACGAGTTATGGGAAGTTGGGGCCGATACGTATGATGCCTCGTTGCGCCAGAATTTTCGGATGCATGCGACACTTCTATGGACCATCAACGATTTTCCTGTATATGCCAACTTATCTGAGTGGAGTACTAAAGGAAAATTGGCGTGCCCTACATGCAATAAGAAGACAGATTCATTACGGTTGAAGAACTGAGGCAAGTTCTGTTATATGGGCCATCGAAGATTCCTTGTTGACGGTCATAAGTGGAGGCAGAACAAAAGAGCTTTCAACGGCAAGAAGGAACTTGCAAAGGCCCCGGAGTAGCTTTCGGGGGTAGAAGTCTTGTGCGAATTGGATCAGCTTGATGCCGTGGCACTTGGGAAAGGTAAAAAGAAGAGAACGCATGAAGATTCTACGCGTGAGCATAACTGGAAGAAGAAGAGTATTTTCTTTAAACTACCGTGCTGGAGCAGCCTACTCTTGCGGCATAACTTGGATATCATGCATATCGAGAAAAATGTGTGTGACAATATTATAGGAACACTGCTGAATCTCGACGGTAAGACGAAGGATAATCTTAAATCTCGTCTCGATCTTAAGGAGTTGGGCATCCGAAAATCACTTCATCCCCAAGAGATTGGGGATAAGTATGTGTTGCCAGTTGCATGCTACACCATGAGCTCACAGCAAAAGGCAGTCTTATGTGCATTCCTACGGTCTGTGAAAACGCCAGACGGTTATTCTTCGAATATCGCACGATGCGTGCAAGAGAACGGCCGGAAGTTGTCTGGATTAAAGAGCCACGATTGTCATGTTCTTATGCAGCGATTGTTATCTCTTGCTATACGTGGGAATTTAACCGAACAGGTGTCCGGTCCGTTAATTGAGCTCAGTACTTTTTTCAGACAGTTGTGCTCGAAGGTACTTAGAGTGGACCAACTTGAACAGATGGAGAGGGATATTGCGCTCACATTGTGCAAGCTAGAGATGATATTTCCACCTTCCTTCTTTGATGTCATGGTGCATTTGATCGTTCACTTGACAAATGAGGCCAAACTCGGCGGCCCAGTTCATTACCGCTGGATGTATTTTATCGAGAGGTAATCGTCTCGTCTCATTCGCACAATGTATTTGATCGTTCTTGATATATTCATCCAAATATTTTTTTCTCAAATTAGGTACTTGCGAACATTGAAATCATATGTTCGTAATAAAAGTCGTCCGGAGGGATCAATTGCTGAAGGATACCTAGCAGAAGAATGTCTAATATTCTGCTCAAGATACCTACATGGTATAGACACGCAATTCAATCAACTTGAGCGGAACTATGACGGTGGTCCAATAGACTTCGATGGGGGTCTGTCTATATTTGCCGAAATGGGTAGACCTGTAGGAGGAGGCAAAACCCGTCGATTGTCTGTAGATGAGATTCAACAGGCACATATGTATGTGTTGCACCAATGTGATGAAGTGTGGTCATTCATTGAGTAAGCATTTTACGATCATTTACTCATTCTTTCAGTCCATTCATTAAGTATATGTGCTAATTATAATCTAATTCATAACCTATAAAACAGGAAGCATAAAGCCATCATTAATAATCAGGGTACTCGAAATGCTCCCCAAATTCATGATCGTGAATTCCCATCGTGGTTCGAGAAACACGTAAGTATTCATATCATTACTGAATTTCATTGACATCCATTACCGAACAATAATTATGTGTTCATATCATGAATGTCATGTGGTTATTATAGGTACAAGAGCTGCACGACAACCACGATCCGCTGATGAATGAGGATCTCTGGCACTTATCTTGTAGTCCTTTGCAAGACGCAATATCGTACGATGGTTATATCGTGAACGGTTATAGATTTTGGATGAAAGATAGTGAAAAATCACGAAGAACCCAAAATAGTGGGGTTGTCGTCAACGGTGAGCAAGAAGAATTAGAAAATATCGACTTCTACGGCGTCCTCAACGAGATTCTCGAGATTAAATTCCTTGGCCAAAATCGGATCGTATTATTCAAATGTGATTGGTATGATGTTAATAATCGCGGGACTGGTTATAATGTCGACAAATACGGTTTTATCAGTATCAACACTGGCAAGAGATTGAATACCTAATATGAAGATCCATTCATTCTTGCCTCTCAAGCGCAACAGATATTTTATGCACCAGATAATACCTCTCCAGGTTGGCAAATTATAGTCAGGTCACCACCCAGAGATTTTTATGACATGGGAGACAAGGATGCGGGGGTCGTCGATGATGATTTGGATACATACCAGAATGATGAGATAATCATTGTCGACGCAGTGCACGACGAAAATAAAGATGTCGATAATATAAACTGGACAACGAATGCAGATCAAATGATAGAAGAGGGATGCAATGAGAGTAACAGAGAAGAGACAGAAAATGACTAGACCGTATGTAAATCAAATTGTTTTATATTTAAATCAAATTATTTCATATATAAATCATATTGTTTCATATGTATATCATATTAATTTATATTGTTTCATATGTAAATCATACCGTTTCATATGTAAATCAAACTGTTTCATATTGTTTCATAAATCATACTGTTTCATATGTAAATCAAACTGTTTCATATTGTTTCATATGTAAATCTGACTGTTTCATATATAAATTAAACTGTTTCAGATGGCATCACGGTCATATATTCGTAGAGGCAGGGGTGGGGTAGCTCGGAGCGCTCCGGCTGCCACCCCAGGGTCCGAGGCTGAGCCGTCCGGATCTGGTAGTGTTGTTCCTCTCTCCACACCAGCTCCTGATGTGGTCGCAGCCTCCGGAGCTTCGAGCAGTGCTCAGCACTCGGCTACAGCGTCTACGCCTATAGGTAATGTTTAGATCTAAAGTTTTATACATGTGGTAAATACTTCTTCAGTACTGATGTATATTTTATTTGCAGGGTCGAGGATCACCAGGCACGTAGGCGACCAGGGCGTGACGACGGCCCGGCGCTTGTCGGCCTTACGCGAGCCGCTTTCCCTACAGTGGAGCGGCAGGACCTTTGTGGGCGAGCACGCTTCTGACGCCGCCACGTGGGTCGGCATTATAGTACGGGAGGAGAGGAACGCCCCGATTGTGGGGTTAAAGGGGTGGAAGAACATTGATGCATCCTATAAGGAGAGGATGTATCAGCAGTTTTTGGTACGTTAGTTTCATTAAAGCATTTTAGAATAATATCGTACTTCTTTATAATTTGATTTGATAAAATGACTTGTTTCTAAATTGATTTTACAGGAGAAATTTAAATAGGAGAACATGGAAACCGACACCCATCGGGAGGACTTGTGGAAGATGATGGGTGAGCGGTACAGGAATTACCGTCACGAGCTCTACCAACTCTACGGTTACTTGGTCGGCCAGCCGGCTGAGGAGGTACAGGCAGCGACCGGGACGAGAGACGCGCCACCGCTACACGTTCTACAGTTTTTGGTCGCTCACTGGGCTACCCCTCACTTTCAGGTATAATTATAATTTTGTTGATTCGTACTTGTTTTAATGTTATACTAAAAATTTGTATTGATGTTTCAAAATTTAATCGATTGACACAGGTGAAATCTGCTATAGGCAAGCAGAATAGAAGTGCCTCGACGACACCTGCTCCAGTGAAGGGGAGGACCTCCATGCCCCAGCTTGCCCAGCAGCTGGTAAATGATACAAACATTGTTATTATTTAAAGCTCTATACATATTATATTAACTCATCTATTTATTTTATATGTCCAACAGACAGTCCTTGGGCCACGAGCCTAATAGGATTGACCTTTTTGAGGCCTCTAGGAGGCGGCGTATCGATGGGGCATTTCTGGACGATAGGGTTGCCTCGCAAGTGGTAAGTAATTAAATTACTGTTAATATATTCTTATACATATGCCATAAAATATCATTGAAAATCATTGGTTGTTTTTATATAGGAGAGGATGCGACTTCTGGTGACCCCGTCGGGCGAGGCCGGCTCCTCCTCCAGCTCAGTATTTGTCGACTCAGCGATGGATACTGTGCTGAGACCTGCCACGCACGGCCGTGTCCTCTGTACGGGCCTTGGAGTCACGCCCTCCTCCTACTTTGGACGAGAGGGTATGCGCTCGAGGGCACGGGACACCCAGACCGGTGCTATCACTCAGCTGCAGTCTGTGCTAGACGCGGAGCGAGAGCAGAGGCAGGCCCTCGAGCAGAGGATTGAGGCGGAGCGAGAGCAGAGGCAGGCCCTCGAGCAGAGGGTTGAGGTGGAGAAGAAGGCCCTCGATGAGGAAAGAGAAGCTCGCAGGGAACTGGAGCGTAAATTTTTTGAATTCATAAGCCGGTCTAGCGGTGGCTCATCCTCATGATCAGGTACTTACTAATCTTTATAATATTAGCAAAAAATATGAATCTTACTAATTTGAGTTTAGATCATATTATCACACTTATGATTTTCCAACACTTAGACTCTAAATTGGTAAATCGGATCGTAAATGGTCTCTTTCTCTCTCTCATGGTAATGATGTAGCCTTTGTTTTTCTTTTAAATGATAGAATTTTGTTTTTTAATCATGCTAGGTGTGTGCCTCGTTGGAAGAGGGATATCTCCCTCATGTGACATTTGTAGTGGACACAACAATATGCCACCCAACGGAGTTCGATTTCTATCTTTGCAGTTATGCTGGCATACAGGTAAACTTTGACTGAAGCTTTGTAAGTGCAAATTATTTTAAATTCACTCATGCAATTGGTACTTTTTACGATTATACAAAGAGAATATAGTAGAAAGATGTAATGGAGAGTTGGTAAAATTTCAAGGGGTTGGCTCTCGAGACCTGGGATCGATTCCCGCTTGCATCGATTTAATAACTACTAAAGGGTATAGGCCGAACCCTCCCCTCGTACCATCAATAGGGGATCTCAAAAAAAAAAAAAATTAGAAGAGTATCTAATAGCCGATTTGATACTCTTGCTACAGTGGTTTCATTATAGCCGCTACAGTGAAATCATTGTAGCAAGGGTATCAATTCAATTTGATAAGAGTAAAAATTAACCAAATTGATACTATTGCTACAGTGATTTCACTATAGCAGCTACAATGAAATCATTGTAGCAACCAATATATGCAATGTGTCAAGAGACAACTTGATACTTTTGCTGAAGACAAATTGATACTTCTTGTTGGAGACGAATTGGAGGGGCAGTTTTACCATTTGGAGGGGAAAATGATAGGGGACTTACTGTAGCATGTGCTTTTATGGAGGGACTTGGTGCAATATTGAAACATTGCTCGTCCTTTAGCTAATATAGCATCTGCTAAATGGACTTAAGTCATCCAAAAAAATTTGCTCTGGCAAATTGTTGCTCTAGATGCTCAATGTTGCATATGAAACAATTATCAAACAATAGGATAATGGTTTTCTGCATAATTTATGAACACAATTATTTTGATTCTAACAATAATGGTACAACATGCAATCCTTAAGTATTCTAGGGTAATTCGTTTAGGTGAATGTGGATTTATATATAGATAGATATGAATCACAAATATTAAATACTTTGAACTAGTGATAGTGAATATCTTACTAGGTAGGTTGTAGTATGATTGACTCCCAATCGTGGGATTGTTAATCTCATGCCAATGGAATAGTGGATTCCAAGCCGATTTGCTAATCCATAAGATATATGGACGGTGCTATAAAAAAAAAGAGCATATGGACGGATCATGAGTAAACCCAATGACATAATACTGTCAAGATCATTAGGGTTCTTATAAATTACATTGCCGATATACTATCAATCCTAAAACACTAGTGAACCTTGTGATTATGCTCAGTTGTTTTGACTTATCAATCAGTGAAGTTCGATGGACCAACACCTGGATATCTTGGATGATTGTGTATGATTTACAGGGAACCCTAGATCTTTAGATGGAATCCACTCACTGTAAAAGCAAGTATCCTCATGAGTTTTAATCATCGAAACCTAATCAGTCATCAGTTAGTGAAAAGTTCACTAAGGCAGATGCTCAAATAGCTATGATCAAGCTTCATGTAATATAAGATGCGACACAAGCTGGTTGGACAGCTTATCTAAAGTAAAGTAGTATTCACGGATATATAGAGATAGGGGGTATAATTGTAATTATATTACACTGGTATTGCCTTCGTAATCCATAGTGCAGTCATCACCGTTTAATGAAATTGGTGTTGACTAACTTGACACACGAGTATGACTAAAGAGTTTTAGTCGGAATGTTGGAGTCTAGACTAGAGTCACATTAGAAGACCCTAGGTGATCCTAACTTCGGTCCATGATGACTCAAGAAAAGTTTACGGATGTAAATTGGTCAAATATCCAATTAGAACCCGCTCGCAAGTCCGAAATACGGAATAATTCCAAGTTCGAATTATCGGATGCCGATCTGATGACGATCCGATCGAATCCAAACCTATTTCATATCCGAAACACGCTAAGTTATGATTTTCCAACACTTAGACTCTAAATCGGTGAATCGGATCGTAAATTGGTCAAATATCCAATTAGAACCCGCTCGCAAGTCTGAAATACGGAATAATTCTAAGTTCGAATTATCGGATGTTGATCTGATGATGATCGAATCGAATCCAAACCTATTTCATATCCGAAACACGCTAACTTATGATTTTCCAACACTTAGACTCTAAATCGGTGAATCGGAGCGCAAATTGGTCAAATATCCAATTAGAACCCGCTCGCAAGTCCGAAATACTGAATAATTCCAACTTCGAATTATCGGATGCCGATCCGATGACAATCCGATCGAATCCAAACCTATTTCATATCCGAAACACGCTAACTTATGATTTTCCAACACTTAGACTCTAAATTGGTGAATCGGATCGTAAATTGGTCAAATATCCAATTAGAACCCGCTCGCAAGTCCGAAATACGGAATAATTCCAAGTTTGAATTATCGGATGCCGATCCGTTGACGATCCGATCGAATCCAAACCTATTTCATATCTGAAACACGCTAACTTATGATTTTCCAACACTTAGACTCTAAATCGGTGAATCAGAGCGTAAATTGGTCAAATATCCAATTAGAACCCACTCGCAAGTCCGAAATACGAAATAATTCCAAGTTCGAATTATCGGATGCCGATCCGATGACGATCGGATCGAATCCAAACCTATTTCATATCCGAAACACACTAACTTATGATTTTCCAACACTTAGACTCTAAATCGGTGAATCGGAGCGTAAATTGGTCAAATATCCAATTAGAACCCACTCGCAAGTCCGAAATACGGAATAATTCCAACTTCGAATTATCGGATGCCGATCCGATGACGATCCGATCGAATCCAAACCTATTTCATATCCGAAACATGCTAACTTATGATTTTCCAACACTTAGACTCTAAATCAGTGAATCGGAGCGTAAATTGGTCAAATATCCAATTAGAACTCGCTCGCAAGTCTGAAATACAGAATAATTCCAACTTCGAATTATCGGATACCGATCCGATGACGATCGGATCGAATCCAAACCTATTTCATATCCGAAACACGCTAACTTATGATTTTCCAACACTTAGACTCTAAATCGGTGAATCGGAGCGTAAATTGGTCAAATATCCAATTAGAACCCGCTCGTAAGTCCGAAATACGGAATAATTCCAAGTTCGAATTATCGGATGCCGATTCGATGACGATCGGATCGAATCCAAACCTATTTCATATCTGAAACACGCTAACTTATGATTTTCCAACACTTAGACTCTAAATCGGTGAATCGGAGCGTAAATTGGCCAAATATCCAATTAGAACCCGCTCGCAAGTCCGAAATACGGAATAATTCCAAGTTCGAATTATCGGATGCCGATCCGATGACGATCCGATCGAATCCAAACCTATTTCATATCCGAAACATGCTAACTTATGATTTTCCAACACTTAGACTCTAAATCGGTGAATCGGATCGTAAATTTGTCAAATATCCAATTAGAACCCGCTCGCAAGTCCGAAATACGGAATAATTCCAAGTTCGAATTATCGGATGCCGATCCGATGACGATCCGATCGAATCCAAACCTATTTCATATCCGAAACACGCTAACTTATTATTTTCCAACACTTAGACTCTAAATCGGTGAATCGGATCGTAAATTGGTCAAATATCCAATTAAAACCCGCTCGCAAGTCCGAAATACGGAATAATTCCAAGTTCGAATTATCGGATGCCGATCCGATGACGATCCGATCGAATCCAAACCTATTTCATATCCGAAACATGCTAACTTATGATTTTCCAACACTTAGACTCTAAATCGGTGAATCGGAGCGTAAATTGGTCAAATATCCAATTAGAACCCGCTCGCAAGTCCGAAATACGGAATAATTCCAACTTCGAATTATCGGATGCTGATCCGATGATGATCGGATCGAATCCAAACCTATTTCATATACGAAACACGCTAACTTATGATTTTCCAACACTTAGACTCTAAATCGGTGAATCAGAGCGTAAATTGGTCAAATATCCAATTAGAACCCACTCGCAAGTCCGAAATATGGAATAATTCCAAGTTCGAATTATCGGATGCCGATCCGATGACGATCGGATCGAATCCAAACCTATTTCATATCCGAAACACGCTAACTTATGATTTTCCAACACTTAGACTCTAAATCGGTGAATCGGAGCGTAAATTGGTCAAATATCCAATTAGAACCCGCTCGCTTGTCCGAAATACAGAATAATTCCAACTTCGAATTATCGGATGCCGATCCAATGCCGATCCGATCGTATCCAAACCTATTTCATATCCGAAACACGCTAACTTATGATTTTCCAACACTTAGACTCTAAATCAGTAATCGGAGCGTAAATTGGTCAAATATCCAATTAGAACTCGCTTGCAAGTCCGAAATACGAAATAATTCCAACTTCGAATTATCGGATGCTGATCCGATGACGATCGGATCGAATCCAAACCTATTTCATATCCGAAACACGCTAACTTATGATTTTCCAACACTTAGACTCTAAATCGGTGAATCGAAGCGTAAATTGGTCAAATATCCAATTAGAACCCGCTCGCAAGTCCGAAATACGGAATAATTCCAAGTTCGAATTATCGGATGCCGATCCAATGACGATCGGATCGAATCCAAACCTATTCATATCCGAAACACGCTAAATTATGATTTTCCAACACTTAGACTCTAAATCGGTGAATCGGAGCATAAATTGGTCAAATATCCAATTAGAACCCGCTCGCAAGTCCGAAATACAGAATAATTCCAAGTTCGAATTATCGGATGTCTATCCGATGACGATCCGATCGAATCCAAACCTATTTCATATCCGAAACACGCTAACTTATGATTTTCCAACACTTAGACTCTAAATCGGTGAATCGGATCGTAAATTGGTCAAATATCCAATTAGAACCCGCTCGCAAGTCCGAAATACGGAATAATTACAAGTTTGAATTATCGGATGCCGATCCGATGACGATCCGATCGAATCCAAACCTATTTTATATCCGAAACACGCTAACTTATGATTTTCCAACACTTAGACTCTAAATCGGTGAATCGGATCGTAAATTGGTCAAATATCCAATTAGAACCCGCTCGCAAGTCCGAAATACGGAATAATTCCAAGTTCAAATTATCGAATGCCGATCCGATGACGATCTGATCGAATCCAAACCTATTTCATATCCGAAACACGCTAACTTATGATTTTCCAACATTTAGACTCTAAATCGGTGAATCGGAGCGTAAATTGGTCAAATATCCAATTAGAACCCGCTCGCAAGTCCGAAATACGGAATAATTCCAAGTTTGAATTATCGGATGCCGATCCGATGACGATCGGATCGAATCCAAACCTATTTCATATCCGAAACACGCTAACTTATGATTTTCCAACACTTAGACTCTAAATCGGTGAATCAGAGCGTAAATTGGTCAAATATCCAATTAGAACTCGCTCGCAAGTCCGAAATACGGAATAATTCCAAGTTCGAATTATCGGATGCCGATCCGATGACGATCCGATCGAATCCAAACCTATTTCATATCCGAAACACGCTAACTTATGATTTTCCAACACTTAGACTCTAAATCGGTGAATCGGAGCGTAAATTGGTCAATTATCCAATTATAACTCGCTCGCAAGTCCGAAATACGGAATAATTCCAAGTTCGAATTATCGGATGCCGATCCGATGACGATCGGATCGAATCCAAACCTATTTCATATCCGAAACACGCTAAGTTATGATTTTCCAACACTTAGACTCTAAATCGGTGAATCGGATCGTAAATTGGTCAAATATCCAATTAGAACCCGCTCACATGTCCGAAATACGGAATAATTCCAAGTTCGAATTATCGGATGCCGATCCGATGACGATCGGATCGAATCCAAACCTATTTCATATCCGAAACACGCTAACTTATGATTTTCCAACACTTAGACTCTAAATCGGTGAATCGGAGCATAAATTGGTCAAATATCCAATTAGAACCCGCTCGCAAGTCCGAAATACGGAATAATTCCAACTTCGAATTATCGGATGCCGATCCGATCGAATCCAAACCTATTTCAAAACCAAAACACGCTAATTTATCATTTTTTAACGCTTAGACTCAGTTATAGATATAAACCATTTTTTTAACAAATACATGTTAATTGCAGGAGCAGGGCGGCGTCAGGGGATCGATGGGAGCACCAGCGTTGGTGGCGGGCGGGGGTGGTTGAGATAGGGCGGCGTCAGGGGATCGATGAGAGCACCAGCGTTGGTGGCGGGCGGGGGTGGTTGAGATAGGGCATGTATCATCTCTCAGTTTTGGATTGTGTAAATATTATTTTGTAATATGTGGTTATTTTTTGTTCTTGTCTATAATTGTCGGGTACTGTGGTAATATTTGATAATTTGCTGTAATTTTTTATCAATTTAGGTAATATTTTAAAATTTGCGGTAATATTTTATAAATTGTGGTAATATTTGATAAATTATGGTAATATATTGTGGTATTGTTGTAAATCACAGGAATTAAATAACATTAATTAGGTAAATTTATAAAAAAAAAACATACTTATTACCGACGAAAATTAATTATTCCGTCGGTAATAATATTTTTATTTTTTTTAAATGATAAATAATTTGCCGACGGCATATAATATCCGTCGGTAATATATATATTATTACCAACGGGACATATATATGCATCGGTAATATATATAGTATTACCGACAGTATATACCATAACCGTCGGTAAAATGCTTATATATTACCGACGGATTATTAAGGTTCGTCGGCAATAATATATTATATTAATTTTTAATTTATTAAATATGACCGACGGCTTTAATATTACCGTCGGTATTAATTATTATTATCGACGGTAATATTTGGTCCGTCATATTGTTTTCCCCGACACCTTTTTTCCCGACAGCCAGCGACGGAAATATCTTCCGTCGCTATAAAATATTACCGATGGAATGTTAATATTACCGACGGATATTTTCCGTCGGTAATAACTGTTTTTTTTGTAGTGTATGTTAATGCAAATCCTCCTTCTCGTCTATCCGATGTTGATCAGAGGACCATATGAAAAACCCGCATCCCAAGCTAAATTAGGGTTTCCTCCTATAAGATCCCCCATGGGCCCCCCTCTCCTCTTCTAATTGCTAAACAGTGGCAGCCCCCTCTCCTTTTTAGTTCTCGTAGAGAGAGAGAGAGAGAGAGAGAGAGAGAGAGAGAGAGAGAGAGAGAAAGAGAGAGAGAGAGAGAGAGGTAGAGAGAGAAGAAGGAGGAGAAGAAGAAGAACAGTGCGACATTACCCCAAACCCGTGCACGCCGATGATCCACGGTGGCAAACCGCAACCCACGACCTCACCACCTCTGTGAGTGCCCATCTCACCCTCCTCAATCTTCCTCTCTTCCATGCAACACCACCGGCCAACCAGGCCGGGGTCTAGCCCATGCACCACCACCCTAAACCCATTGACCCATGCCTTGCGCTGAGATTAAAACCGGTGTGGCCGGGTCTCGATGATCAGCACCGGAGGCAGGTGGGTTCTGACAACCCTACTCGGCCATCCGGCTTCTTTTCCGGTTACCCAACTGGAGCATCACCTTCCCATGTTCTCTTCATGGGGAGAGGAAGGGGGGGGGGCACACAAAACTTTAATTGAATAGTTATACCAATGTAGAGTCAGCCCTCTTTTAATAGACTTATACCCATATTGCTATCACTTACGTGTACTGCACAAGCAATCTTTTAGCCACACAAAATTTTATTTTATTTTATTTAACCCCTCGTTGTTAGTTCACCCCCCTTTGTATAATATACCCCATTATTTTACATTAAGAGTATCCAAACCACAAATTGTATTAGTTTAAACCTTTAGGCCAGATATCACACAAACCGGGTCAAATCTGGTCCAACCAAAACCTGACCATAACTGACTCGGGCTTACTCAGATCCAATCCAGGCTGAGCCTCATACAATTCGGTTTTAGATCCAGCTGGACCAACTCACCCATGCAGAAAAGCGTGTTTTTGCTCTATCGGGCATATCTGTGCTTCGATTTGTACAAAATCGGCGGCAATGATTTGCATTTTTCAAGCCCTTCCTAGCCGCCATGGTTGCAATGATTAGATCTTCCCTTATTTTTAGAGGAGTTGAATTCAAGTTGATTGGCTATGATGATCCTACGTGTTGACCCTGACCCCTAGGGCCATAAGGGCCCGAATCACTACCCCTATCGAACTCAACGTAAATAGAGTAATAATTTTACTTACTTAGTCCCCTATGGTAATTTCAGACTATAACCGGATTGGAAGCAGAGTGACTCACGGTCAATAGTCACACTCCAACAGGTTAGTCGTACTGCATGTAGATATTTTAATTAAAAATAAATTATTCTCTTGATATGTTGCATGCTTAGTTATAGATCATGGGCATATACCTTTTGATTTGTCAAGTTGGTAGATATTATCATTTTGTTCTATTTATTTAAAATATAAATTGTTTAGAGACTGGTCAATTAGGAGAATATTTGATTTATATGATTTTATGGGGTTTGTATCAACTTTTGAAATGTCTTGGTGTCATGGCAACCTAGTTGCCCGACTGGCTCTCGGTATAGATCCGCGTGCACATCGTAGGTAAGTGAACCCCTAGCTGTGCACAGACCGAAACGAATAGGGAGGATCACGGGCTTAGGTCACGGGTTGTTTCCTGCAGGAAAACTGAGGTGGAGTGGCCTAATCCTGGGGTTTAGACCCCATAGAAAGCAAGTTGGGTGTGAGTGCCCCGTGGTGAAAGAGCAAGCCCCCTTTTTGGCCACTAGGGTAGTATTTTTTGAGGCTGTATCTCGAGCATAAGGAACGGAGTGGTTCCCCTGTTACGAAAAAGGAACCCAATAGTAACGCTACCAAGTCGGGAGCCTACCTCAAACTTGGGGTTCACACTTGTTTTCCCCTCCTTTTCTTTCCTTTCTTCTCCTTAGCCTAGGGTTTACCACCACTATGCATGACCTAGAACGTGGGTTTTCTTATGAAGTGGAATGGGACGCCTCATGAGGGAATTGTCGGTTAGGACATTGAATGTATGATATGGGATTACTGACACAGTGGAATAGATCACTTAGTATATTCTTGTGGTAGTAGTAGTTTCTTCTGTTGGTTACTCAATTATGTTTGCAGCTTTATTTTATCATAGAAGTATATTTCTGGTTTATATTTTTCTCGTGTTCTCCGACTTGTTCTTTAGGACCACTGAGTTTGATACTCAAGGAGAGTTGTTTTGTTGTTTTTCCTCACCCCCAGGTTCTTTCTCATGGGCGGAGTGTTAGGAGCTCCGTGGTAGTTTCAGTTGGAGTAGCAGTTCATCACCGAATTTGCGAGGGTAGGAGTGACAACTGGACTTGCCTAGTTTTTACCATTTCTTATTATTGAATTTGGACTGTAGGCGTTGTAAGAATATTGTCAATGGAATTGGTATTTAAAGTATTAGATATTACTTCCGCATAGTGTTATCTCTGTAATTATATTTCCCTCTATCTCAAAATATCACCCTCGAGTTTTGGACCCTCTCATCTTAGTCCAGAATTCAGGGCGTAACATATCCTTTCCCTCTTCCATACCCTATATACTTCCCTCATGCTTCCCCCATCACCAGGCATCACCTTCTCTTCCCCTCACCCTTCCTCATTACCTCCAGCGGGGGAAGTGGAGGTGGCTATGATATTAGAGGTGACGGGGAAGATGAAGGAGGAGGAGGAGGGACAAGGAGGCAACATCGGATCCGACGATGTGGAAGAAGGAGGAAGAGGACGAGGGGAGGCAGCGGTGGCTTCGACAATGTGGAAGGATGGGAGGCCGGTGGGGTATGTGATGGGACAAGGGTTGGAAGTTGGGTATGAAGTGAGGTATGACGCGGTGTATGGGGTAGGGTAAGTGCATGACATACTTGTCATCCAAAAATTTATGGGTAAAGGGAGGGAAAATTATGGGAAGCAGGGTATGTTAGGTAATTTTGGGGTAGGAATAAAATTAGGGGACTTAGTGATAGCTCCCTAACAAAGGTGTCAATTTGCAATAAGCCCTCCTACAAGTTCCTTGTTGCAATAGCTCTCTCCCAAAATCCCGCCGAACCAAATAAAAAAAAAGACAATAGCGTCCGGCCCAAGTTCATTAAATTTACACTTCCTGCCATCAACTTAACACGAATCATTTTTGCATGAAAATCAATTGAAATCACTCTAGATTGTCGATTTAAAACCACAAAATAATTTTTAAAAAATTATGTATATTTTCATAAAAAAAAAAGATTATGTCAACCGATCAAATAGTTACTCTTTTTTACCTAATTGTTACTCTTTATGTGAGAGATATAATTGACTTGGTTTCGCATAGTTAAATACATATTTTGTCACAAAGATAATCATATTGTGATCAGATGAGTAGAAATACCGCTACAATCAATCGATAATTAATGCATTTTGTCATATCAAATTGTTACTCTTTGCTAACTGATTGTTGCCCTTTATCAATTGTTATTTTTTTGCTAAGATTATTACACTTTATATATAGGGTTAAAATTTTTACTACATGTGCGCGGCAGAAGAAACCCGCGTTAGCCAAAACTAACTGATTTTTGATCTTTAACAATTGTTATTTAAAAAATTTCAGTAATATATTTACACGGGAGAAGGAACTCACATTAGCCAAAGATCAACTACAAATAAAGTGACATTTGAATTTATCATGTAAATACCCAAAGTGACATTCAAATTTATGAATGGTGCCACCCATTCTTTCACATAGAATCGAGCTTGGGGAGTTTTACACAGCTCCAGCACTGCGTTCGGACACCGATCGGCCTCTGCCGCGCTGTCGATGTGGAGAGGACGCGGAGGAGAGCCACCGGAGACCGTTCGTTCATGCTGAAGTTCACCAATTCTGCGTCGGCGAGTTCCGTGGTCCGGGACGAGCTCCGGCCTTGGAGTCCATGCATGTGGTGGAGGGGCTGTAGCCATGTGGCCACGCAGGGTGGCTCGGGTTTGGATTCTAATTACCTTATTGTCGACCGGGTAGGCCTGACGCCATACAGGGAGGGCCGCAAGGCTTTTATAGGGGTAAAATTGTTATTTAAATTCTTTTGTTATTACATCTGCACGGGAAAAGAAGCTTGCATTAGCCAAAGTCCAACTACAAGGACTTAACGTTAATATCAAACTATACATACCCTTAACGTAAAACGAAAACCTTTTTAAGGAGCTAACATGAATAACCCATACAATTATCTTATCGATAATTAGACATGTCAACGGATCGGATACAAAACAGATTGCTAAATCTGAATTCGATACGTTAAATAAATTTTTTAACCCAATCCTATCCGATAATCCGAAGGATCAGCTCAAGGAATCCATATCCTATTTGCTTAGTTTCCAGATATTCGGTTTGATTATCCGATCCGACCCGTTAAGCTTCAACACAAAAAAACAAGACATTAACCCCATATAGAATTTAAAAATATACTTTATAATAGTTTATGGACAAACAATCACATAAAAGACAACCCAATGATTAGATGAAAGAACTAAATATGCCGAATACCTTCAAATGCCACATGTTCGTGCATATATATTATTTAGTTATGATATATATTCTTTTCGAACCGTATTCTTTAATAGATCTTATTTGTCAAAATCTATATCCGATTTGTTAAACAAACGTGCTATTGGTTTTGGGCCGTTGTCAGATTATCAGATTAAAAAAGTAATATCCATATCTGACTTGACATGTCGGACTCATATTGGGTTCATATCAAAATCTAGTCCATTGACAAGCCTATTAATAATCAAACGTATCATTCAATACCGAAAAATCATCTATCAGAATTTATTTTTCCAAATTTGATTTTTTTCATAATAACATTTTAAAATTTTAAAAATATTATTACAACTTTTATAATTTCAAAAGTGGCTCTTTGATTGCCACATGACTAGTCAGCGTTGAAAAACTATCGCCACATTTATTATATTTTGAATCCTCGGTGAACCCTATATCCCGGTTGCAGGATTCTTAACGATACTGATTAGCATTAAACCCTACAACCAAAATACAGGAGTCAATTAACACTAAACCCAATAACACGAATACAATGTTTATTTGAGAAGGGTTGAGTATAATTGAACCTTGTATTCATGCAGGGGCGTAGCTAGAAATTTTTTTTGGACTGGGCTGAAACTAAACTAATTTTTTTAACAATGAAGTATTTACTATATACAGTAAAAAAATAATGAGCAAAATTTTTTAAGTGAGCATCAACGATACGAGTATAATAAGTTATTGAGATATTAGGCTCGAAAGATCTTAAGGCAACAAAATGTTATACATAATTGTATTTGAAAAAATGGATTCCATTGATTATTTCTTCCTGTGTTCATTTTCTGTTTCCCTTAATTTAGCAATTAAAATGATGAGTTGCCGAAGGTTTCATACAAAAGCTTCCATTTTACTTGGGGATTCTCTCTGAGCAGCACTGACGCCGTCGAGCAACATCACTAGGCACCAGGTCCACCAAGTCGTCGTCGGCTGCCCCTCCTCGCTTTGGTTGTCCGGCCTCCACATCCGTTGCGCCTTCTCTTTGCCACCACACACACACACAAAGAGAGAGAGAGAGAGAGAGAGAGAGAGAGAGAGAGAGAGAGAGAGAGAGAGAGAGAGAGAGATCCGTTAAGGATTTTTGATGTGGCCTCTTGACAAAAAGACAAGGGGCACCACCGCTACTATGTTTTTTTTCTTCTTTTTTTTTGGGTTATTTTAACTTTGCCCCCTAAATTTTGCCTTGAATTAGACTTTACCGCCCATTTTTTATTAATTAGACTTTACCCCCCAAAACTAACTATTCCGTCAGCCCACCATCTAAGAGAAAGGGTGACCTTACGGAAAAGAAATAAAGTTTTGGGGGGTGAGCTGACGGAACAGTTAGTTTTGGGGGGTAAAGTCTAATTAATGAAAATATGGGGGGTAAAGTCTAATTAAAGGCAAAATTTGGGGGGCAAATTCAAAATTAACTTTTTTTTTTTACGGCGGGCTGTGGACTGGGCCTGACTAGCTGTGAGTGGAGGAGGGCTGGACTGAGCTAGGGTTACATGGACTTTCTCAAATCTCGGCCGGGCTATAGCCCGGCCGAGCCAACTCATGGATCCGCCCATGTATTCATGTTATAGGGTTTAGTGTGATTGAACCATGTATTTTGGTTAACCAGTGTCGTTAAGAACTCTGCAATCGGAATATAGGGTTCATCGAGGATTTATAAAAAAATTTACAACCGTAGTGATGATGAGTTTTTCGGTACTGATTAGCCACGTGGCAGTCAAGCGTCACTTTTGAAATTACAAAAGTTTTAACGATATTTTAATAGTTTTATAATTTTAAAATGTTGCTATGAAAATATCCCTTTCCCAAATGGATAAGTTCACTTTCGGATCCAACTCGGATCTTCCCGACCCAACTTGTAGGTGTTCCCATCCAACGGACCACGTAGCATCATGGATGTGACCGGTGAAGTTTTATCCTTTCTAGTGATGGTTTTATCAGTTTATCTCCTCTCTTTTAAACGGCCGGTGGCCGGTGACCGGTGACCTCAAAGCAGTCATTTTTCTGGTCTCATCCACCGGTCGTCGGTGGACCAGATAGTCCTGATCACTAGCAAGCAGAGCGCAGTAAAACTATCCGTTCCACAATCGACACGCGTCCTATTTTAGCAATAAAACGTGCAGGGGCCGATGAATGAAGCACGTGGCACGACGTCCTTCGTGAAACAATTGTTTCCTGGTCAATGCCTAGTACCGGATCCGCTGCTCCTAAACGGGCGACGTTATTCTGCACCCGCAGTTCCGTTATCCCTTCTCACCCCAGCCGTCTACTCCGCCCCGCCCCTGTAAACCCCCCCCTCCTCATTCTCTCATGCCGCGATCCCGATGACGACCGTTGGTTCCTGCGCCGCCGTCCGCGCCGCCTGCGGCCGGCTCCCGGAGCGATGCCCCCGCCTCTTCCCCTGCCTCGCCGATCCCGGTACGCGCTCCACAACCCCCCTCGTTCTGGAACCCCGAGCCCCTTTTCCGTGCCCCCTTCGGGTTTTGATCGTGTCGGCTGGTGTCCAGTGAGTAGATCTTCGCTGGGTCTGAAGGTGGCTCTGGTGCTGCAGCACGCGGTCTTTGTGGGGGTTCCCTTCCTCTTGGATGCGGATTTGATACGGAAAACTCGTGAGGAGCCTTGGTAGTTCCCGACCCACTTTGCCCCTTGTTGTGTCCTTTTGATGTTCATGCTTGTCACTTGGGTGTCCTCTGTAGTTCGTGACTTCAGATTAGGCTTTGCTTGTTGTTGGTTCTTTGTTGGAATTATGTTTGATTACTTTGTGATGCTACTATACCTTGCTCTTCACAAATCAAGCTTGCATAGTAGTAGGAAATGATTGCATTGGGTGGTTCACTACCAGAAGGGAAATTTATGAGTGCCCATGCAAGGGCGTAGCCAGAAAATTTTTTTAGGCTGGGCTGGAACTAAACTAGTTTTTTTTTACAATGAAACTTTTACTTTATAAAGAAATACTAAGCAAAATTTTTTAAGCGAACATCGACGGTACTAGAAATTATATTAATATAAAAAAAGGTTAATTACGCTTTGTCCCCCTGAGTTTTAACTCAAAAACATTTAACCCCCCTTAGTTAAAAAACTACATTTTGCCACCCAGAGTTTTAACTCAAAAACATTTAACCCCCCTGTAGTTAAAAAATTACATTTTGCCCCCCATTGAAGTCAAATAAAAATTACAAAATGAGAGATATTAAGTAGTTGACAAAAGGAGTATTGTGCTAACTTTTCAAACTTTGGGGAGCGTTTTGGAACAAAGTAAACTATAGCGGGGTTAAGGGCCTCGCTGGGTTTTCAAACTTCTACGTGTCGCGAGGGGCCAAGGGCCTCGCTGGGTTGAGGCGGGCTGAGACATGTACTTAATAATATGAGTAATTTTTTCTCAAAACTCGGCCGGGCTATAGCCCGGCCGAGCCAACTATTAGATCCGCCCATGTGCCCATGTGGAAGATCGAGACAATTACGCCGAGGTGCTTAGGGTTTGGAGGCTCGGTAAAGCTTTTGGATTGGTTAAAATCGTAGGAGGTCACGAGGGTTGAGTGCGATTGCGCGGAACTGGTTGAAATCTTAGGAGGCCAGGAGTGGGTATTGATGGTGTTCTCAGCCAGTGAGGACAACCAATTGCTTTCTTCAATGAAAGAGTTAGCGACGCTAAGGTGCTCAATCTACGTTTGAATTTCAATTTACAACACAATTGATCATTAGAAGCGGTAGTTGTTCATTGCCAATTTGTTATATTTTCACTTTTTCAGACCACGAGAGAAAGCTGAGTTGTCACAACACCATGAAGTGGGGTTCTTTTTCTTCAACGATTTTCTTTCCATCTGAAATATAACGCTAGAGGATAGAACAAAGTTGCAGATGCATTAAGTTGAAGGGCACTATTACTTATCTTCATGAAAAAATCAGGTTGTGGTTTTCAATGAAATTAGGTCCTTGTACAAGGAAGATCTTTATTTTGGCTCAATTGTGAAAGGCCTACAAAGTGCATTATCACAAACGTGGACTCATTTTTCATTATATATGGTTTCTTGGTCAAAGGGGTACAACTCTGCGTACCAGGTTATTCTCCTAGGCCCTAATTTTTTAAAGAATTCAATTGAGAAGGCGTTGGTGGACACTTTAGAAGATACAAGACATTGACAATGATGATAAAGCGTTATTATTAGTCACGAACATGGTTAAATTTTTTTTGAAATTTTTTGAAATATTTTTTTTTCTAGACCTCGAAACGAAATGTGGGGGTCAGATATATTCCAAAATTTTCCGAAATCTCCCTAAAATTTACCCTATCATATAAACACTAAACCCTCTAAGTAACCCGTTTGACTTATCCGACATGATTTTTCTTCAAAAAATTATCTTGGAAAGTTAGATCAAATCAATGAAAAACCATCGAATCGTCCGTCTGATCACTCAAAGCTTTCTTCTCAAAAAAATTCAAAAACTAACTTTCTCAAACTTCTTTTAGGTAATTCACTCTAGTTGTTTAGTGATAATTTTCTATGGTTAACAACCATCAATATCAACTATAAGGTCATGAATGATACATGCTACTACGAGGTGGATCGAATTGTGTACTATCATAATAGTTCGAATTCGATGGTACTTATACTACCCATAATAGACAAAATTTAAGATGTAACCACAATGTCGGAGTTGGTGTCATTAAGTTCTTGCTATCTTATTTGGGACTTGCCTAAGAGATAATTAATTCGTTGTACTATCTCGATGAAGAATCAGTGCAGGACAGGCCTATTCAGCTAGGCTAACTCCATAATTGTTCAATATACATAATCATCAAATTATGGAGCTACCTGAATTGCTGGAGTGTTTTGGTTAGTAGTTGACCTGAATGGAAACAATGTTTTTAAACCTTGCCTTGGTTTTTTTACTTATGATGTTATAGGAAGAGTTCTTGTTTGATTGTTCACAACATGTACATGAAAGCGATTAGAACTTAGAAATAGTATAGGTGCTGAAAATAAGGTTTTTTTAATGTATCTTAGCTTGTTGGTGTGTATGTTTTAGAAATCTTCCTTATGTTTTTTTAATGTGCTGAGCGTTGTCATGGTATGGTACAATAGGAGTACCAAAAAAGCTATCAAATGATTTTCCGCCAACAGAGTTTCCTTATTTAATTGATGCTTGTTCATTGGTTGGTTGATACGACTTAAAGATTCCCATGCTTTGCTTATGGACATGGTGTGACTTTGAGTTCTTTTTCCTGCAAAGTCGAGGGCCTTCGAGGCACATCTATCTATTCTTGTAGTTATATATTGTTATATAGACACTAAATTAACATTTTTTTTTCCACTCAAAATATTGTATTGAGAAAGACCTTTTTTGTTTAGCTGGTTTGCCTAATTTGATTTTGAGCGAAAGATCGTGATGAGGGTTTTACTCTCATGTGAGACTGTTACACTGAAATATTTTATGCCTGATGGAGTTTTAAATGTACATTTCATCAAGGAGTGAAAGTTCAACACTTCAGAATCCCTTGTTGGGTGACCCTTAGTGTTCTGTATTTTCAGGAGTTAAATTTTGTGGCCGACTCCCTGTGAGACTGTGAGTGCATGCTTTTGTTTTTCGATGGTTGCTTTTTATCGAATTTAGGTACCATACACATTATTATCTAGACTGTCTTCACATTCACAAATTTGTGGTTAAGATTGTTTTTTATTTTAATTGTAATTTTCTTGAATGTAGTTTTTCTTTTGTATATTGTTTTTACTTCTCATGTGTTTAAGGCTCACCCTTCTTTATCTAACTTCCGTATAGTTCTCACCCCATTTCTTCCATAATTACAGGTATACTGCAATATACTTGGTGCTGCTTTTGGCTACGTTAGTTCAATATTTCTATACATCTGGTTCATCCCCTGGGTAATTTATTTTATACTGTCCAAATTCGTTCTTGTTGACATCCTAGTTTCACTTTGATTTTGTTTTTTGAAAATGAAAGGGGTTTGTTCACATTGGTGCACAACCTCCTTTTTGCCATTATAGGTATGTCATGGATGTGATGAGAGCTGGGAATGGAATGCATACTACCTTTATAAACTCGTCAGAAACTTCAAAGTAAGCTCATATTTTAAATTAATATAAATTGGCCATTTGGGCCTATACCAACTGTTTGTATACATCATTATCAATATGGGGTCAACTTTTGCATGTAACTTTTGTCGTTTTTTGATGATCAAGCAAAGACAATCTGCTTCAAGAAATGGAAACTTGATTTCTTCCACGAATGCTAACCAGTTGGCAAGGAATAATTCTCGAATGACCTCTTCAGTATGGTTGAAGCTAGTGATGGACCTATATCCTCCTGGGTCATCCAGCAGGTTTTATTTGTCTTACTCAATTCTACATTATGCTTATATAATATGAACCCTTTGAATAGCCAAATTAATCTCCATGATGTGATACATATATGCCTATTCCCCTTCTGATAATTCAGCCCTTGTTGACCTCTAGCTGCATTAGCTTTTTATGTTCTTTTGTGATCTTCAATCAGATACTACTCATTGAAGGAAATTTATATCCGATTCCTTGACATAGATGCATAATACTTGCAGAGGCGATTTATACAATAGGTTGAACTGGCTTGTTACTCATACTCACAAGCAAACGAATGTGCATGAGCGTATGCTGTCTATTCATGGATTATCGGATACATCTCTCTATATGTACACTATCCATCTTTATCCATTTCAGGTGTACTAGTAATACTCAACGTAGTGAGAACAAACTTGGAAAATAGCTATTAACCTTTTTCTTTTGATTGCATTATACTTGATTGCAATGTAAACCGATGGTAGCTAGTTCTATATATATTATGTGGGTGAAACTATTAAACCCTATATTGTACGGTCTTGCATGTGCAGACATGAGTGCATGCCCTTTTGGTGCGATTGATTAGATAAGGATTGTTGTTGATGCTATGGTACATTAATATGATACACCAGTACAGCAACAACAAATTCTTGCATCCTAGACAACTGCGCTCTACACAATTGTTATATACAACAAGAACAGTAACAAAGTGTTGTCCTATCACATGGGGTTGGTTAAGGCTCCTCTAAAGGTTTACGTAGAGTTTTCCGACCGACTGTCAACCTAAAATGAACCCTCCTACAAATTGTGCCAAGATTCTTGGCATATGACAGTACTCAATAGGTAGGTAGGGGAGTTAGAGAGGGAGAGAGTAATCAAAATAAAAAAAGAGTTTATATAGATTCTTGGGCGGCAATGAAAGGTTATTAAACAAACCTTAAGAAGGAATGAAGGATTTTAGGAGTTGTCTATCATCATAAAAGTGAGGGATTTATATGAATTTTATCCAAAATAAAGGAATTGAAGGAGCAATTTAAAGATAACATGTTTGCTGGAGCCTGGAATTAAAAACTAGTTCTGGATTTTTGGTCAGTTGAAGAGAATAAATGGGTTTTCTAATGGAAACGCTATTTCTAGATGAAAGTTCTTAACAATCAATACATGGTTTATAAAATTCTCTAAAATTGTAAGGCACAATTCTCAGAGAAATAGTAGAAAGATGGAATTTCGGAGTTTACAAAATAAAGGAAAGACAGGGATACTTACTAGAAGAGTTGTAACTTCTAGTGGCTAACTAGGGAGTAAAGATTCAAACACTTCAGTTTTCCATGACATTGCACCATGAAATTGCAGTAGGAAAGAAAGTAGTAAGAAACTTATGCAACAAATGGATGTGTACAGAGTGGAGGCCTTAAGCCTCTTTATACAGGGATCAAGTCCTATTGCCGACACTCCCTCCTTTCAATCCTGCATGGATTGGAATTCATATCTACTGGGGACAACCATAAAGAATAAATAAAAGAACCTTCTAAAGTGGCGTGCCCTCCTATTTCACTAAGGCGCCGATTCCCCTTTCCCTCAAATTAGGACTCCCTAATTCATTTTTACTTTAATTAGCACTCCTAGACGAATTAAAATTCCTAAATTAGACAAATCTAGACCTCTAAACAATAAATTCAAAGGATTAGGAGTCCTAGTTAGATCTACATGCTTGAAAACCTAGGGACCCTCTCTAATTTCTTCGAGATTGGAGTTCCCAAACTGTGTGTCGATTCGAAGGCAAATCTTTGACAGGTTTGTGTCACCTTTCTGCTGGAGCTGTTAACGAAGCCAGGAGGGCTTTGATGATTCCTTGCAGGGAAGACTGATCTTGCTATGTCAACAGGGAAGACTGATCTTGCAGGGATGATTCCTTGCAGGGAAGACTGATCTTGCTATGTCAAGTCGAGATACAAAGGCGACACAACTTAGTGAATGTTTGTAAAAGTACTTTCATACATTTAAGCTTAGTTGAAACATTAGTAATTGGTAAACCTTAGTGAATGTTTTGTAGATTTTTGCGACTCTCGCATCAAACAATAGTATTTGGTAAACCTTAGTGAATTGACCTGCTATTTATTGACATCAAGAAGTTCTTAATGCTGTTAGTAATAGTATCATTTTTTCCTAGAACACTTTGTTTGTATGCTCCTCCTACATAGTCATATAGTGGATTGTCGGGTACTTGAATAATATTAATAAAGTCGTCTTTTTTGTGCAGGAGTTGGACATGCACCTACTGTAATATCATTCAGGTAATATTTGATTATATCCATTTGTTTGGGAATATATCACCAAATTCAAATTCTGATAAATTTTTGTTCGGGCATATTTCTTAATTTGATAAATGTGATAAACGATCCATAGGCCAACCAATATGATGATCAGTTAAATTCTTCATCAAACATTGTTTGCAAGACGACGTAATTCTTTGATAATAAAATCTTTTGGATATAGGATTGAGTAACATTTCCAGACACTATAGAGCCAAGCATCGATCACACCCCTCTTTCACATGCATGATACTGCACATGCCTTATGGCGCATATATCATCTTATAGGTTTCATGGTGGTTCAAACTACTTGAAAGGAAGCCATGATATCCAACTTTAAACATAGAATCACCATATCGATATCTAGACAGATATAGTCCCACAATTAAAGTAAAAACGAAATGAATTGCATTAAAGGGGAAAATTCGTTTGAGAGAGAGAGAGAGAGAGAGAGTCATGCTTCATGGGTGACTCCAGCAAAGGTGTGACACCTATAATTATCTCTCTTGTTCTTTTTGTATATTTCTGCATCTTTAACCCTGCAAAACTGAAACAAATCAACATTGCATCTTCGATAGATTTGAAATCTTCGTTCTTCGTCAAACTTTCTAAACCTTTAGTTTTTTCTGAAAAGCTGATCCTAAAAATCTTTTATAACTTTTAATCCGTCTATCTGATCGGTTTGAAATTTTATTCATAGTTGAGGCATCCCTTGCTCTGCTTCCCCACAAATTTTCACCACGTTCTGATAGGATCTAGATCAAACCTTGATCTTATTCGCTGCTGCAAAGAAATTATGTGCACAGTATTTTGAAAAACCTACACCTTGTCTTCTCCATAACTTTTTCGAGACTTGTTGGAATCCTGCAGAACTTTGACCATAAGATCTCCATACTGAGACCTATTAACCCTTAAAGTTTCATCCCAATCGAAAATCTTGTAATTAGTAAATGGACAGATTACCCCTCCGCTGTCCTAAAATTCTGCACCTTCCTAAGCCCAAGATTCCCACTTAAAGCAGAAAAATATGATTTTGATAGGACCCACTAGCCCATCCTACATTAATATTTCTTGCTGGTTTCCAAAGAAAAATATAGAAAAAGCAGGAATAGTGGAAGAGAGGATTTTTGTTTACGATGATTGATTTTCTTATTTATTGGAGAGAACCAGCCCTTGTGGGCCCCCTTTAATTCATGAGAAGGATTCACGTGGGGAGAGGATACAAGAATCTTTCTTACCAGTGACTCAAGCCCCATCAGGAGAAGAGGTTCTATTCTTCTCTCCCAAGGTTTCTTTTCGTCGGCCCCTCGAAAATACTATTTTATCTTATTGTTGTTATCAGGAATTAATGCTGATTTAAATCCATTAACATCGTTCCAAAATTAATCTTCTTTCCTGAAAAGGACAACAATGTATAATGTCAAACTCCCCATTTTGACCTAAATTACATTCAAATTTACTGAAAATAATCCATAGAGTTCTAGAAAATCCTAAAATAGAAAAGACACCAAGAGTCCCCTAAATCATAAAATTGACTCAAAATGATACCTGACGGGCCTCCAATGGACTTTGTTTCAAAATTTGGCACTTAAAGTGTATAATGCTCCTACATCAAATTCTAGACTCCAATCGAAAAGGTTTGGATGAAACTCCTAATGTCAGATCAATTGGTGCTGTAGGCTGATGTTGATTTTTCTCAATAACATTAATTATTGATATAGGACTTATCTTTTGCAACTCTGATTTTTCGATATTGGATTCTTGTATTGGTTGATCAATTGTTCTAGAAGGGATCATTATGTCTTTTCGTTCTAGAAGGGATCATTATGTCTTTTCAACAACACGATCAAAAGGATCCTAAAATTGATGTAGACTCACCAATTTTGGATTTAAAAAGATGAATTCATTTGTGGGTGGAACCATAATATCCGCTCTACCTCTATCTATTCTTTCTGAGATCGGCTATTGATTCATGCTCAGTTCCAATCATGTTGTCAAATCCATATGCACGTGGTTAAGCTTTACACTATATGGCCACTGTTTATCCCCCTATTGAACCAAGGGATGGATGGCTTCAATTGATAGTGTATCTTTATTAAATGGTATACAAAAGATTTCTCCTGTGGGATACGTAGATCCAAGTGAAGGAATTTTTAAGCAACTGTGATAATCGGTGCATTTGAATTCCTTAATTAAACAAACTGATGGTAGGGTTTTAGCATTTGGATCGAGGCATTTATAGTTGCGATGATCTTATTGCGCACACAACTCAGTTTATCTTCCTTCTTTGTATACATGACCATATAATATAATCCATGCTAGTCTATATATTACTCTTGATTTATATTGGTAAGCATTATATTAATTACTCTTTAGGATAAGCCATGTACATAGTCTATAGTGCATTTTCATGACGGACCTATCATTGACAAGTACATCTCTAAAAAATTAACTAGTTAAAAGAGGCCAACATATCACATCATTTTTTCTAATATATTTATTTTTACCATTTTTATGTAATGAAATTTAGCATACTCAGTCAGACATTTCAATGAATTTTCAAAAACAAGTTCTTTCACTTTTTGTATGTTATCCTATAGTCTCATATTTGAAAGCAACTTAGCTCTGCTCTAGATAACAGCCAGAATGGATACCAGCATTGCATAATCAAATCCCCATCTCAACCACCTCTTTATTTTGCTTGTTTATGGTTGTGTTATCAAATACTTTCTGGGTGAGCCAACCAAAAGATATAGTACTTACTGTTGTACAATTGATGCAAGAATCTGAGAAAACTGTCTTAAAATTTTTATAAATTTTATCATGATATCATGAGTTTTCTAGTCCAAAAAAGCATCACTGTGGGCTCTGTGTATAATTGTGTGGAGATGCTGCAATTCCTGGGAATATGACCATTATTTTAGCATCTTGTAATTATGTAAAGTTACTAATATTTCCGATATGCACAACTGTTTTTTGCAGCCTCCGCGTTCAAAGCATTGCCATGATTGTGACAAATGTGTCCTTCAGTTCGATCATCATTGTGTATGGCTAGGAACATGTATTGGCAAAGGCAATCATTGTCGATTTTGGTGAGTGCAAAATTTATTGGAGATTCTTCAAGATATTATTTTATTATTCAGCACTGAGGTCCTAATAAGGGCTATTGAAGTAGACTAGTTATATTTATGCACTGAATTAAAAAAAACCGGAGAAACATTTCTACCGTGAATCGCTCATTGTCTCTTATCCTTTCCTTATGATTTGAATGTGTAACCTGAACATATCTAGTTGCAAATTTACAACTGTGGTAGAGCTTAATATGACCCTACTATTGCTAATGCTCTTTGATTTTAATATGGGTATCAATTGTTCAATGGTGATTGATTTTTTACAATTTATCATCCTTTGGACTTATTAACTTTGCTATCATATGTAGTGGAATTAGGGTTTCCTGATTTCAGGAAGGTATTAGTTTAGGTTTTCAATGTGTCTTAGGAATAACGGATTAGTTTGTTTTATGTGTGATTTAATTAATTAATTTATATTTTATTAGGGTGATCATTATCCAAGCCTTATGCTATCAAGATGGGTTTGATTCTAGAGAAAACTCTAATTACGAAGGCTCCACAAGAAGATTGGTCAAGTTTTTCTGACCAACTATTAACCTATTGTCAACCCTAGATTGGTGCCAAAAACATGACTAAGTCAACTTGGCAAGAGAGGGGCCCACCATGAGATGTGGAAGGACGGTTGGTGGATAGGGATACCTAAGTTTGTGGTTACTCAAGCTCATGCTACCAGGGAGCAACCTTCCATGCTTCCCCAAAGGAAAGTCTTATTGAAGAAGGTAGAAGGCAAGATTGATATATGATAAGCTAAAAAGTCAAATGTGTAACAACATTCTCGGTAAGAAAATTGGTCGTCAATAGGAGATTACGTCCTAAGCGAACTTAAGTACGGATGTGTCAAGAAAAGAGAACTGGTCTACCCAACCTTTTTGCTGCAAGTGTGCCTGCCATCAACTGTTTTGCAGAAATTCCATGAAAATGTGAAACTCAATGATTTGACTTTCTGGGAAGTACTTTTTATCATGTTTTTTAAGTTACATTTGACAACAATTCAGTTCTTTTCAATGGATGAAATGGGGGGATTGGAGGGGCCTATATGGATTAGAGGAAAAATAGTCGTTCGACCGCACATGGTACTGGTCATCCACACAAGTACATTTTGCGACTGCACAATTCTTACTGTCAGAAAACTTGCCTTCAGAGTGTGTGTCAGTCAATGAACTTGTGTGATCGCACAATACCAAGTGTGGTCACATAACAACTTGTGCACCGAACAAGTCATGCGATGTTGGCAGACTTTAAGCGGTGCGTATGCAGTGGCCTGCTATATGGCATGCATGGACACTTTAGTTTCAGATCAAGAGATTGTCGGCCAATATGGCATCCGTCTGGAGCACTTGGGTTTCTTGTTATATGGGAGTGGCATGGACATACTAATATCTTGGCCATACTGTTTTTAGCCATTTCATTATCTGACATCTTTCTTACCTCCCCTTTTTATGCAAGCGATATTGTTCAATAAAGTTTTTCATCAAAGAAAACAAGTGTTCGTAATGACTAGCTCTAGTCTGAACCTAGTTGTGTCATGATGTAAAGATTGTGATAATGTGTTGGCCAAAATTCCTGGTTCTAAATCTGTGTCAAGGTCTGTATGATAAATTGAACTCTCCTGCACATGTCTGAGTTAAGCTTATGGATTTTCTTTATCCACAGTTGATTTATGAATTTATTATATAAAACTGTGCTGTAGGTGGTACATTCTTGCAGAAACAATACTGTGCATCTGGACAGGCATATTGTACATCACCTTCTTGAGGTCAAAAACTACAAAACCATGGTATGGTATTTTTTTGTTTATTGTTCAGTTGATTCGTTGGTCTAGATTACACATTGTTGTCACAGATTATGGTTTGTGATGTCTCTCTGCACTGGCATGTAACAAAAGATATGTGGCATGGCTATTGTCATTTCTGTTGTTAATTTGGTCTGACTCAGTTTTTGCATGAAATTTGTTATCAGGTGGAAGGAACTCATTGTGATAGTCCTATTGGCGATATTGATATTTTGCTTGATCTTTTTGCTTTTGCTGCTGCTTTTCCATAGGTAAGGTATATTCTCTATGGTATATTGCTTGCCTTATGAGAAATGGCATCAGAATTAGCAACTCTATGCATGCCTTTGATTGACATAAAACTTGGGCCATTGTTTACGATTGAAGCTAGATATAAAAATGGTGCCAAGGACATCCAAAAGGATTGAGTTCCTTGCTTGTCCTATATTCATTATCAATTGGTTCTTTGAAGACTTTTGCCTGTCTATAGTTTTGTGCTTTGCCCTGATATAGTTTTTGTTTGTTCTCTTAATTAAAAGTGTAGGTAATTTATAGATAAGCCAAGTCTAAATAAACCATCTCAACTGTAGGCACATTTTTATATGTTGGAGAGAGGTGTGTGTACTTGTCTGTGTATTATTAAATTCTTTCATATTGTGTCTGTATTTATTTTTGTTGGTCATATACTCATATGTAATGTTGTATATGCATCATTCCTTTGTATGTGAGCCTCACATGAGAGCACACACATGTACTCCATATATTGCCCTATTGGCCCTCAAAGGTATCTCTCTCTCCCAAAACCATAGCTTCCATCTCTCTCTCTCTCTCTCTCTCTCTCTCTCTCTCTCTCTCTCTCTCTCGCTCGCTCGCTCGCTTTCTCCCTCTTTTTCCAAGAATGAATGAGCCGTTCGGACCTTCCATTTTCGGCAAATGACCCAGCCTCCCATTGCTCTTCCACCGTATCTCTCTCTCTCTCTCCTAGGGTTGATCATAATATGGTATCAGAGTGCTGATCTACTCCCTCCTCTGTTCCACGTCCTAGGGTCGCGTCGGTTTCCTCTGGTCTCTCCCTCATATCGTCCTCTCTCTCTCTCTCTCTCCCCCCTGATCCGACCTCGCTCCGTCCCAACTCCTGACTCCCGTATGCCCCCGATGAACCCGCACAACCCATCCACGACCTCGCACCATCCTGCTGCGCCACCGCCACCGCCACCCTGCCCTCCGGTCTGCTCCAACGGTCCCGCTTCTGACAAATGTGGATCCTCGCTCCCCTCCCCCCTACCCCAGCACGAGCATTACCCACCGGATCATTTCGGTTATTCGCCCGAGCGTTTTGTTTTTTCTACCGCTACCTCCTACTCTTCTTAGTTCCACACGCAGTTCAGTCCTACTAGTGGTGGCAGGAGATGACAGAGAAGTTCTAGGCTTTTGAGTAGACACAGATGTGGAACATTGTTCCCCTACCGGCCCCATTATGGGTGCAGCGTGCGCTAGTGGTATGTGGATTCACACTTGCAACATTTATCATGTTTTCGATATCTTTTTAAAATCAGATTTACTTGAATATTATAATTAACACTGCATAATCAGTGTATATAATCTTCGAAAAGAACCTAAAGCGCCTTTTTTCTCGTGCACCAACAGACTGCTGCGAAATAATGTTTGGAATAATTCTTCACCAATATAGAGACCACCTGAACTTTGGAATGAATACCTCATACCACTTCTGTAACCTTTGAACTTTTCACAAGAGTTCTACAATTCCTTGTATATCAATTGTGCTAAAATGTCAACTTCTGGACTTGATCGGGGCTGACTTAAATCATTCCTTTACGCCACTTATAGTTGCACTTTTGCTTTTCGGCAAAATGTTTCATCACTTATTGTGCATTTTTAGGAGTGTTGTTTCATTTCAGCTCTGTAGATTATAATTTGCACCACATAATGAATGCAAATTCCTATATCAAACCTTTCCATGTACCCTTTTAGTGTAGATTCATTCGTAGTCTAGGAGAACCTTGGAGGATTTCTCCTTGGTTGCATGAGCTTAAACTATGTACCAACAAGGTAGGCCTACTTAGGCCATGGTTGGATAGGATTCTAATTATGAGATTCTTGGAGCCCAGAATCATAAAATAAAAAAGGATCCGTAGCCTAGATTTTAGTTTTGGGCCCGGAAAAATGGCTCCTAGGAGAACGTTTTGGGCTCCGAAGACATACTTTTTGGGATCCAGTTGTATCCAAACAAGCTCTCCTTTTTTTTTTTTGGAGGGATTCTGTGCTCCTAGAATCCCAAAATCCTAGATCTGGAGCATATCCAATCTGGCCGTCATAAAATTCTTACCCATCTTCCATATAGTCAACCCCGCCTTGACGTGACAAGACTTGGATAATGACGGCCTTTTGCCACATTTTTGCTGCCGATATGTTAAAACCTAAACATCCATGCTAATGAAGCACATTTCAAATTTCTTCTGTAGCTATCTCGTATTGACAAATCAAACCACATTCGAGCTTGTTAGAAGGCGGCGCATACAATACTTAAGGTACCAAATCTGTACATGCTTGGTAATGAGTTGCAGACATCTCCATCTCTGATTTGCATGTAATTTACCTGCAAATTGTGTGAGCTTTGCGATTTGCAGGGGAATCCCCGACAGGGTTCATCCATTCAGTAGAGGTGTGTGCAGAAATTTGCTAAACTTCTGCTCGGGAGACGACATACACACAATGGAAGCGGTTCCCACCTTGGAGGATCTCGAAGCCAGAGCCAGGCCATACACATGTGTCGACCTTATTTCCTGTCGGTGCTGCTGATACGCCATGTAGGTCGGCATTTTTCTTTTCTTTATCTTTTTTTTCTTTTCCTGAGATCGGTGGGTGTCCCGAAACCTTGCGGTAAATGGACCCACTTCGGCTCGGACAATTTTCTTTAGTGTGTGTGTGTGTTTGGGGGGGGGGGGGGGGGGGGGGGGGCTTGCATTAGCATATTTTATTTCTTTCATACAACTATTTATGTTGTGTATAAGAATTTTCTGCCCCCCCATTTTTAGAACATTGTGTTATGATCAATCGTTCAGACACTTGGTTATAGAACATTGTGTTATGATCAATCATAAAGAGAGATTGTTTCTTTACAAATACATCCCCTAATCCCTATCGGGATGAATGAAGGGAACCGCGGTTGGAACGGAGACTTTGAAGCGGTGGTCTTGAATAAATGATCTGATTGACCATGGAGTATCGCCGCTTGTCAGAGAGACGGTCTTCATGATCACTCGAGTCTCCTTCGACAATTGTTGAATCTGCTTTGAGATTAGAGCCCATTTGTAGTCATACCTCTCGTTTTCTTTTATGTTCGATCGGTATGTTGTAGATGGAACATGGCTTGATGGTTATAGTTTGTTCGATCAATACGACCCCCGCTGCTTTGGGCAGTTGGTAGATGTATCGCTCCTCGTGAGCATTATCCCGGGTTGGATACCTGTTCTTTGTAAGTGTGGTGCTCCCGCTTGCTTGTGCGGTGATTTCTTGGGGCCAGGTGGGCCCTTCATGGCTGTGGTGTGGCGCTTCACCTCATTTCTCTGGCAACTTTTTGGACCAGGTGGGTCCTTTCCACGCTCGGTGTGGTGCTCCCCCTTGTGGTGTAGCGGCTTCTTGTGGGCCAGGTTGGTAAATTCAGCAGATTAGCCAAGGCTATTTTAGTCTTGCATTAACAAAGAGTTGTTGCAACTAATCTGTTAAAATGTGGATCTAGGATTAGAGAAAAAGTTTGTCGGGATCTATCCTAAAATAAAACCCTTAAAAATGTATGTTTGCAGTCAGCACCCCAAAAAAAATAAGAACAACCTGAGAGGAAATGCTGTATAACCAACTTGTTTGCCAACTTCAAGTTGCCAACTAGATGTGGCACGATCATACGCATCCGTTGCACACAACACCGACTGATGAATCATGGTAATCCCGCGTCAAGTTGGCAGCCAAAAGATGGCAAAAGATGGCAAAAGAGTTGACAAAAACCTTCCCTGTGTGGGAGGCTACAAAGAGACATCATAAATGGAGATGGTTATTTATTTCTAATTATCATATTAGCTTGTTTTTTATTAACTCTTCTGTATGAGAGTACTTTAGTGGTTGTCTTGTCCTCCACTAATGCTTCTTGAAACTCCATCGGCACCTCCTCCTCCTACGGCACCTCCTCCTAGACAAGCACCTCCTACTTTTCTTTCTCTCCTCCACTGGCACCTCCTCCTTTGGCATCTCGTCCTCCTCCAACGGCACCTACTCCATTGACACCTCCTCCTCCTCCTCTAGCGCGCCATCCTCTTCCACTGACACCTCCTCCTTCTCCACCACATCCTCCTCCACCAGTACCTCCTCCTTCTCCTCCTCTACTGACACTTCCTCCTCCTCCTCCTACTCCTCCTCCACTACAGACATCTCCTCCTCCTTCACTAGTACCTCTTCCTCTGGTACGTCTTCCTCCACCGGTACCTCCTCCATCGATACCTTCTCCTCCTCCTCTTGCCCCTCCATGACACCTCCTCCTCCTCCACTAGTACCTCCTCGTGCACCTCCTCCTCCACCAACACCTCCTCATCGGAGGAAGGTTATTGTAATAGGAGTAAATGAGGTATTAAAAAATGACTCGTAACATGACCTTAACAAATTCAGGATGTTAGCTGATGACTAGCTAGTAGAAGGAAAGTTTTGATTAATATGTCAAATGTCAGGGAGGGGGAGGTTCCATGTAATTACCCCAAATCTTACAGGAGGTAAGTGTATTTTTTTCCTTATTATTTTTATGCACACGTCATTCTCCAATCTATGTACGCCATGTCCCCGTGTTCTGGTGATGCATGGCAGCTCACGGGTAGGCCCCTAGTAATGGTCAGAGGCCCACTAACTTGTTCATGTGTCTCTTTGAATGACCGACACCAATCAAAAGGGCCTTAGAGAAGGCCTCATACAGCCTATATCCGGCCCAAATGGTTCTCTGAAGCCCACGCATGTGGCACCCAGAGTTCCCCCAAACACTTCAGTAGAGATCGATATGCATCCCTCCATGTCAAACTGGTTGAGGGAACTCTAGTTCACACCCAACCTGCACAGTTCCACAGTAATTAACTTGCCCTACATGTACTCTCTCTCTCTCTCTCTCTCTCTCTCTCTCTCTCTCTCTCTCTCTCTCTCTCTCTCTCTCTCTCTCTCTCTCTCTCTCTCTCTCTCTCGGTTGTGCATGAGAAGCACAGTGAGACAATGGCATACGATTGGCTAAGCATGACATGCAAAATGTCCTAGTAGTGCTCAGCTCGAGCGTATATGCTTGATGCATTTTGATGGTTCAACGCAAGTTGATTCTGTTAGTGATATTGTACAACATATACATCATCTTTACTGTATGGGGACACACACATACCCACTTGTATTTGTCTGGCCCATACGGCGGAGGTGATGTATATACTGTATAATATCAAGTTGAAGTATAAACAAGGGATTAGTGCAGAAGGCAGTGTTGGATCGTAATTAACCCGCGATTCCGATGAACAAGGCTTGTTAATCAGCACTCTAATGGAGTAGGGGTCTAGAATCTTTGACATGCATACTATGGTGGAAAGGAGACAGAGACTTGACATGAGCCCATATATGCCACAAGTACTAGTGCAAGCAGAAGGGAAAAAAGGATAGCTATAAAGATGGTTGGGACCACTGAATAAGGTTGGCTATTCACCTTCCTTCAATGCAAGAAGCAGGAAGAGGGCCAGGTTCAATGTATGTAACCTATCCTTAAAGAGTGTGAGAGAGTAGAGCACACTTGTAACCCTAGCTAGATGGATGAACAGGGCCACTCCATTATAAATAGGTCATGGGAGTAATAGCTCTTGAACAAGCTAGTACTACAGTAACATGAGTTGGGTGCCCCCTTGAGTTCCCTCAGACACTTCAGTGGGTCTCTTTGAGCCTAAGATGTTGGCCACCAGTCCCTACTGAAGTGTTTGGGGGAACTCTGGGTGCCACTTAACACCTCCTCAACCTCATTGCTTACACATCTAGCAAGCCTATATATCCATCTTCAAGAGGTTACATAGTTCTGAGATTTTTATCTGTTCTCATGCAAACATGAAGATTGTGTAGGATTTTGGTTCATTCAAGATTCAGACCATGTCATGCTCATGTGACTACACCCGGAGTGCTCTGAAAGGCTGACCTCATGGAGAAAGGAGCGCACAACGGTCATGGGAGCAGAGATCATTGTCTTCATATGCTCTCTCTGCTCTCCTCTCTCAGTAAGGTCGGTCTTTTGGAGCACTCCGGATGTTGTCACACGCATGATATCGTCACCATGCGCATGATCTGGGATCTCAAACATACGGTTTGTATGAAGATTATGTTTAGTTATTGGGTCTTTCTCGATCTGGTACTGTCGTTTGCATCGAATCCATCGAGATTGTTTGTCTGTGAAACACTTCCACACACAACAGATTATATCCAGTTTACTAAAACAAGGGTTGTTCTTCATCTCCTTTGTGATGTTTTATAGAGATGTGCTTGGTTGCCTTGGCAAAATTCATCTGAAGCAAGAGGAATGCTATGCCCACACGCTGCTGTGGGCAAATAGCTGCTTGCATACGGCTAGCAGATGCATCACACTTGAATTGAGATTCCCCAAAAGAATTGTTCTTTATTTCCTTTATATTATTCAGTTGTATTAAAGATTTTACCAAGGTGTTATTCTCAATCCATAATTGCAATTGTTAGATGCCCTCACACCCCAAAACCCGGGTCGTAAGGGGAGGTCCACAGGAGGTATATTAAACGGGTGATGAATGCCTCCCCTTCGATGTGGGACTATCCGTCAACACTTTCCCTCACGTGGAGCACGGGTGGTAAGGATCCTCCCATGCGGAGCACGCATGGCAAGACACGATCGGTGGGATGCATCCAGAGCAGGAGACGATGAGCCCTAGCTCTGATACCATGTTAGATATCCTCACACTCAAAAACCTGGATCGTAATGGGAGGTCCACAGGGAGGACATTAAATAGGTGTTGGGTGCCTTCCTTATCGATGTGAGACGACTATCAGTCAACAACAATACGTTCGCATATAACCTCGGCGTCCCTGCATCCACCCGCCAGCCGATTTGCCTAGCAATGACTATAGCCATGCATGAGATCTGCATGTTATTCTTGAGGAGTAAGCATATAAAACCACCTTTGTTGCTTCCATATGTTTGAGTAATGCTTGTACTTTAGGGCATAATGTTATGCACCAAAGTTCTCGGTATAGTTTGTAAATTGTCTGACATTCTCGAGTGCTCCTGATCCCGCTCCGGATGCTTCCCACCAATCGTGCCTTGCCACGCATGCTCCACGTGGGAGGATCCTTATCATGCGTGCTCTGCGTGAGGGAGAGTGTTAACAGATAGTCCCACATTGGTGACGGAGACACCTATCACTCACTTTATATACCCTCTGTAGACCTCCCCTTAAAACCCGGGTTTTGAGGTCTGAGGGTATCTAACAACGTTGATCGAAGGAGCAATATTCCATCTTAACAACAGGAATTGTTTGTTCTTACATTTTTTTTTTACAAAATTTTTTTATTAGAAACTTCAAAACTCTTTAGTATCTTAATCTTTATCCGTCTTTTAAATTTTTTACCGTTTTAGTTTTTATTTAGATTGCATGTAACAACCAAAATTTTGGTGGTCAGGGGTTATGGATTGGGTTGCATTAAAATCATGGGGGACTTAATGAATAGTCCAAAACATGAGTTCCATTTAAACCTAAGGGCAGATGATGAAAATGTCCCTCTATTTACTACAAATAGAACCCACTCGCCACCGCCGCCTTTCGTCTCTGCTGCTCGCCGTCACTGACCGCCTCTCGTCTTTGCTGCTCGCCGCAGTCGGGTGGCTGTGGCGAGCAGCTGCGACTCACCGCCGCCCGCTGCTGTCATCGTCGCCTGCTGCTGCTGTCACTGGCTGCTCAAGAGAGAAGAAAGAAAGGGCAGACGAAGGGGAGGGTGTAATTTTCGGTTTAAAAATTAATTTTGGAACCTACTATTAAAGGACTCTTATGAGTGTTCTGTTCATTAATCGGATCATGAGACCTAATACCATTACCCCTAAAATCAATCCAAATCTTTTGAGAAGAGGAGAGCTGAGTTATTTTTTCTTCCTCATCCAATCCATGGTATTATTCTCAGATTTCATCTGTTAGATTAATTTCTCTTGTGATGAGCAATATAGATGAAGGGTTTTTGTGGCTCTCTGCCGTCATGCACGTAATGGGCATATCCTGATAATGGGGTTTGTTGTACATTGGGGTTGGATAAGCCAATCAATCTGTACATGGAGAGGCAATCAAGATCTTAGGGCAACAATTACGCGCTTCGAACCAAGGCTAGAATTATAGGGAATAAATAAATGTACAAATCAAGCATGTATGGGCTAGAATTATAAGGAAAAAAAATTCTCAAAAAAAAAAAAATCTCACTTATAAACTCTGTAAAATGCTAAGACTGTGAGACTGTTGTGACATAGGTAAGATTAATAAGTTTTAAGGCTCAACTTGACAAATTTACGTACAATGAAAATAAACCTGAAAATACACTCAGCTTTGGATACGAACTCTTAGTAAATAGGGATTTCTTGGTTTTTTCACAATGAGAAACCATACAAAATTTCAAAATGCTGAGCATTAAAACCCAAAAGAAAATAATTTAGAAAACCTTCATTTACTCTAAAATAGCTTCATACTTGAGTATGTTAACTTGATCAAAACTTACACAACAGCGAGGGCGTCAACGGACGCAAGTGCTGAGCACCGTTGATGGCGGTGGTTCCAGGGCAATAGACGCAGCAGGCGTCGGACACAGGCGATGTTGTGGCAGATCGTCCACAGGCGATCAACCGGAGTGTTAGAGAGTGGGTGTGGTCTACGGTCACCATAAAAAAAATGTAATTCATGAACATAGCCCATCTGGGGATAAATCACGTTAAAAGAAATCCACTGGCTAGTTCTGTCTTATCCACGATCGAGTTTTTCCGCACAACACCAACATCATTGGAAGATATGAAGTTTAAACCTTGATTAACACTTAGTGAACTATTAACACTTAAATCGGAAATAGCTTCATACTTGAGTATATTCTTGATCAAAACTTACCCAATAGAACTTATTAAGTAACTAATGTATTGAATAACTACATCATAAGTATAGGGATTTAGTTACATAGCAAAAAGAAATCCATAGAGATACACTTAAACTGTATAGGGATTTAGTACAACCAATATATTCAGTACTTTCGCGATTTGAGTGCTTCGAAGCGGGCAGCTAGTGCTTCGTAATCCGGCAACTTCGGATGAACATGAGCAACCGGGTGAGGCGAAGGACTGTCCGAAAGTGCTTTTCCTTCATAGGAATCAATGTGGGTGGGTCGCAGCGGCGGAGGTCGATTAGGAGGTCGATGAGTTCCCGACGAAGGCGCTCCCACACCAACTTTTTCATCGCCATCTGAATCTAATCCATCTGAGTCATCAAACCTTATATCCGAATGCAAGGCAAGCCCAGCGCAGCTGTTCCTTCGGAGGATCTTCTTATTATCCAAATCGGCGGTCTCTGTGTCCTCATCCTTGTACACATAGTTCGACCCATGAAAACTCTGTGAATTGAAGACCCTCTTGGGCGCGAACGGATCCACTGAAGGCCCATTTGATACAAAGGGTGCAGTAGAATTTAAGGAATGGTGTCGTGATCCATCCGAACCGGCAGTTTGATCGAATTGATGGGAGTTCTGCGTGGCGAGATAAGCGGCAGCTTGTGCAGCAGAAGCTGCTCTCTCTGCAGACTCTGCAGCTGCTCGAGCAGCGGAAGCTGAATCCTTGAAATGCATAGTAGAGCCTTCCCTGCAATCAAAAGATCTAGCACCATAAGATAAAAGATAATCTGCAAATTAAAGGGATTACTCGATACATAACTATTTTGTCGATTTTATTTGAGAAAATGAATAAAGAAAAAAAACCTGAGGTTGCTGTCAGTTGCATGCAAAGCTCGAACTGGAGTAGGCTTCAAGGGCATGCTGGCGGCATTCGCAAAAGAGCATGGTCCTTTCTGTGATAATAGGATATATGATTGTTTCATTGTTAGAAAACTGGCAGAGAGAGAGAGAGAGAGAGAGAGAGAGAGAGAGAGAGAGAGAGAGAGAGAGAGAGAGAGAGAGAGAGAGAGAGAGAGAGAGAGAGAGAGAGAGAGACTAGGAGCTCTTCTGGAGGTTTGAGGAGCTCAAGCTCGGATTCTGTAGTATCCCACTTTATCTGATATTCCTTCGCAATTTCTTTCATGATTTTCAGTTTTACTTCACCATTAGGCTTCCGGACTGATAATTTCTCGATCAGCTTCAACAAGAGAAGTTATGTAAGCCCTTTTAGAAATAGTTACAAGATCAAAGAGGAAGATGAAATAAAGAAAAACATGAAGAGTAGACCAATGAAAAATATGTCAACCTTGCAAAATTTGATGTTCCATTGTCAAAGAAAAAAAAAATGCTAAGTGTATGATCTTACAAAAACCTCTCCTGAACTATGCAGAATGAACATAGTTCAGGGTTCAAATTGTTCAAAGAAAAAGTTGAGAGGTCAATATGAAATGACATGTATAGTTCAGGGGAGGTTTTTTTTTTGTAATTTAAGTATAATTAATCGTGTTTATCATAAGGTAGTAAGATCGATCATGAGCCTCATCTCTTGGAAATATCATAAAAAGGCTTACCATGCGATTTACACCGGACTCGGGTCGTAGATCTATCGCAGCTGATACGAAATCCTTTCCGTACTTCTTCTGAAATATATCACGAATTCGCTGAAGCTCTGGAATATCCGAGCACCTTGGAGCCGCATAGATCAAGCTACAGATCCCTTCCTTCAAATCTGCAGGGCATTCCCTGAAAAAGAGATAGACAAATCAGAATCAAGAGTGACAACGTCCATTGAGCATTAAACAAGAAAACAATCAAACCTCTGTTTGGCAATGATTGGAAGGCGCAGCACAATGAGCTCGCAGAATAGCTCGATGATCTCATTTGCAGCCATAATGTTTTGTTCTCTGATCACATGTTCGACCTGCAAAATAATTTCCATCTTTCAATTTGATAGAGAAAATTTAACTGCTTCAATGTAAATGCATTCACATTTATTGATGTAGCTGGTGTTTGAAACCTTCCAAATGAGAAGCAAAAAATCCTAGAAGCTTTGGGTCAAAAAGTATAATTAGTTGTCCAACAGTTTAAGCGTAATTTAATACTTTCCGCATTTGAGTAAGTAAATTTTTTGTAAGCACAGATATGATTGTCTCATGCATGGTTGATGCAGGCCGATCCTAGCGGCATATTATTCTCGGTGCACTTCTTTATGTCTTTGTTGTACTTCATTTTATTTTAATAGTTTTCACATTTACTAAATGCATTGGAACATTTTAAAGTGAGCCTAAGTTGTAGGGGTGTCCACATCCGTATCTGGAAGCTTTCGATCCAATTTCGGTCTAATTCGGATGCGTTTTCAATTCTTTTAATAAGAGAAATAGGCTAATAGGGACTGCATGGGCATTCATTGTTCAAAATCACAGTATCAGTTGCGGTATCGGTCGGTACCGTTGATGGCTGCTTTTTTTAATGATTCTTTTGCTCCTATAATGGCACCCATAAGACATTTGTGCTCAGTTGGGCTTTCCAAATGAGAAGGGTTAACTAGCATGATTAAGATAAGCTGATTAAGTTGATGCTAATCTACTACACCGGTACCGGACGAGCTCAAACTGGTCCGTACCCAGCTGATCGGGATTAGACTCGATCCAATGGAAGAAAGGGTACAACTGAAGCTCGGGCTGATATGACAATTATTGGGCCTAAATCAGTTTACTGGGGAAAAAAAATTATTGTTCAGACAATACTGTTCATTGTGAATAGTAACTACAGAAGATCATCTTGTGCATCCTACCTCTTGAAGCCTTCTCTCCCTTTCTTTCTTTATTTCATTCTTTCTATTGGGTGGCATGTGACCTATTCCCTCCTTTGGATCCTTTGATTTCATCCCTCTTTCATCTATAAAAGGAGAGAAAACCCCTGAGAAATCATATATGAATTGTTTGAGAAAAACCCTAGAGAAAGACGACCACAGCTGCCCTCCTTTTCATTCTCCCTAGTGAGATGGTAATTGGCTTGCAACTGATGGATCTGCCAATTCTCGACAACCGGTCTTTCTCTGTGAGAGGATTTAGCGATGTCTCCTTGCACCCACGTTTTGCTACCATTATAATAAATCAACACTCAATTGCTTTTCTCTGCATCATTATTATAATATGTTCCTTCTCTTTCATTGTCCACAATCTTTTGACGCCCTAATATAAACCCGAACGTGACTCCATCATCACCGAACCAGTCTTGATTAGCCAGGTGCCCACATGCTTATCTTTTATAGCATGTTTCAATGAAAATCTCCTATGTTGATTGACATCTTTATGTGCTTATGTCAGTTTTGTGACTAAATTTAGGGTTCATTATTAGATCTGCATCCGTATAGTTTATTATATATATGTTTCTTAGTCCTATATCTAATAACTACATATTTTGCTCTATGGTTGAGATATTTTCTACGCTTTATTGAAAATCCACTTTAGTTTAGTTTATCAAAGGGTTACCGTGTGAACCATGATCGTAGTAGGCCTCTTGGTTCCTACATCAAGTTGGCACCAAAGCTTTGGTCGTCGCCATGTCCTATCATAATAATCGATCCTATTATTCTAATTCACCATCTTTTGACCCACATGATAAGCCCACAAAAGGATTCTTCATAGCCATCGAATGATGTGGACTACCATAGAGCTTGTGACTTAGATCTCTTCTTTGCTTTCTACGGCATTCTGAGTCTTTATCATTGAATAAGAGATCTGAAGATACTAATGCAATATTGGATGATATTGAGTAAAAGAGCATCCAGATGAGCAACCTCTTGCAATATTTTCAATGAACCCTCCTCCAGTAGTATCACTAGAGGAACCTCCCTCTTCGACATAAGCTCCAGTGGAGCCTCCGCCTCCAGTGGAGTGTTCAGCCCCAGTAGAGCCATTAGTGGAGCTTCAGCCTATAGCCGAGTCATTACAACACATTGAATTCATTGGTTTAGACCGACCACCAAAACTTCACGTGCTCCACCATCTTTACTTACACATGGGCATGTTACCTTTCAATCCCCCACGCCAGTCTACTTCAATGATCTCCTTTACCAGGCTGCACCAGCACTTATCGTCTGGTCTATTGTACGATGTGGCATCCTCTATTAGTATTTCACCATTGAATCCTACTCAACAATGTTACCATGGTGGTGGTCTTTCCCATGATTCCCTTATTGTCTATACTTATCAACCTTGTTACGACCTGAGTTTCACTGCAAAAGGTACCTATTGAGGCGGGGAGTGATCGAGTATATTAAGACAAGGATCCCCACTCCCATTACCGATGTGGGACTAAACCGTGTGAGGCATGACCATCTCAACACCCCCCGTCATGGGGGACACGTGTGGCAAGGGCACAATCGGGCGGAGCTCCTGGAGCGGGTTCCAGCTCTGATACCATGTGACGACCCGAAATCCTCGCCAAATGGTACCTATTGAAGAGGGGAGTAATCGGGTATATTAAGACAAGGATCCCCACTCCCATTACCGATGTGGGGCTAAACCGTGTAAGGCATGACCATCTCAACAAACCTAAACTTGAGGATGAGTTTTATGCAGCGGAAGCAAATAGTTCAGGTCCATCCTTATGGAAGATTATTTCTAATGCACTTCTTTGTCTCCACTGTACATTAATCTATTTCCTATCTTACTGCCTCCCCTGGGGTTTACTTAAATTATGCGAACCATCCCTATAGTTCGGGTAGTTAACCTCCCATTTAACGACCCGAATTCCTCCCCAAATGGTACCTATTGAAGAGGGGAGTAATCGGGTATATTAAGACAAGGATCCCCACTCCCATTACCGATGTGGGGCTAAACCGTGTGAGGCATGACCATCTCAACAAACCTAAACTTGAGGATGAGTTTTATGCAGCGGAAGCAAATAGTTCTTGTCCATCCTTATGGAAGATTATTTCTAATGCACTTTTTTATCTCCACTGTACATTAATCTATTTCCTATCTTACTGACCTCCCCTGGGGTTTACTTAAATTATGTGAACCGTCCCTACAGTTCAGGTAGTTAACCTACCCTTTGCTTTCTCCTTTTGTTAGTGAGTCATTAGTATCTCACACTAGAATTGTTGATGTAAGCAATAAAATTTTAATAAAACCCAAAACTACCCTCTAGGAAATCAAGTTTCACATTTTACCCAAAACTACGTTGTTAGTGAGTCATTAATATCTCACACTAGAATTGTTGATGTAAGCAATAAAATGTTGATACGATTGATATCTTTACGTGCTCGTGTATGTTTTGAGATTAGTATCTCACACTATAATTGCTAATATAAGCAATAAAAAATGATTCTTTGCTGAGTTAGGATTGCTCAATAAACAAATGTTTTTATTCAAATTAGAATTCCTAAACGAGATAGGATGAGTAGATAATGAAAAATTCCTTATTCAAGTCATTGATTTAGTATGAGTATTAGAAACTTTAGTGTTCTTATTTTATTTGTAATTTATGGAGTATTTTTTTGGGTCAATCTTTATATATGGTTTAGGAGTGTTATTCTAGTAGAAAAGGATTTAAAAGAGAACTAGCTTTGTAGAATATTAGATTAGGGAAGTTTTCATTAATTAGGATTGAGTATTGGATTGGTTTGAGAGTCCACATATACATATGTAAGGGAGATGAATTATGTTTGAGTTTTGGCGATTGTAACCCTTGTGGTGGATATAATCCTTAGGATACTATACTAGTAAAGACTCTTGTGTTCTTTAAATAGTGCCAAAAATCCATATTGTTTGTCAATTAATTTGTTTGAAGACTTCTTTTAATTGACGATGCAATTTGCCTTACTATGACACCTTGGTCCCATGATGTGATGTCACGATTATTCTTGTTGTGATGCCTTGAAAAAGGTGAAAAGTGAGACGCTGCCACTATTTGTCCCTTTTAATTTGTCATTTTTATCTTTAATTTCTGCACTTCTATTTCACTTTCATCTTCAGCCAGCCTTCAAGTCTTTTTCTCTAGAATTTCTGCTATAGGAATTCCTAAACAAGGATTATTCATTATTCCTTCAATTTGACCCTAAAGACAACTCCAATTGTAAAATCCTTTTGGACATGTATTCCCACACATACTACCTTGTATCCTAACAATTTGACCCAATTATGAGCCCCTTCACTATTAGAAATCAAAACAATTTCATATTAATCTCTAGATTATCTACTTTAGAACAAAGCATAATCCATCCAAAACCTTTCTAAACCCTAATTTTACAAATCTCTTAGTATCCTACATTAGTTACTATCAAAGATTTGTAACTTTGAGTCCTCATACATCAACAACAAATCTTATTCATTTTCTGTTTAGGGTTTGCATCTTGTATTTTTTATTGGATAGTCAGAGCTTATGTCTATTAGCTGGATAGGTAAACCCCTTATCTGTCATGCATCAAACTGTTATTTGAGTTGTAGGGTAGCATGATGTCCTATCATAGTGACTAATCATATTATAAATCAAGCCTTCAGTTCTCTTCTAGGGCTTATTCTAAGTACCACCAACTGTCCTACTATGTAAATTGACGTCACACACAATGCTAGTTAGACCGAACTGTACCATCCTTTCTATAGCCATGCATGCGTTGTTTTTTATGATTCATTGAGATTCATTCTTCCGTTTTGTTATTCCTCTTTTCAGTTAATGACCAAGGAAGAATTCTACTACAGATCTACCATCTTACGAGAGTGGTTGATTTGCTTTTACCACAAACTTATGTTCTCCAGTAGTTTTTCAACGATGACTGAGATCTCAATTAGATGTAAATCAGTATATATTTAGATTGTGGTGGATCAAATTGAAGTTGACAAAAAAGAATGGATCAAAGAAAAGCGCATGTGCAGATCATGTTGTTCAAATATAACGTCTCTAACTCCAAGTCTCTTATAAAAATTGAAGTTAGGAGAAAGTTGTGATTGAAGAGAACCAGAAAGATATTGCATTTTGGAAGGAGAATTATGCATCTTTCGTCATGTATAAAGAGCGTCTAGTGGAGCCATCATGAACTATGAAGCTCCCAAAAAAAGAATGATTTGGTGAAAGAAGCTTGTAACCCAGAGCCAGCCTCTCCTGATAAACAATTAGGATATTCTACGATTGAAGATTCATATGTATTAGACGACAAGATAAAAAGAGAAGATCGCATACAACAATCTACTATTATTGAGAGTGTGGTTCTAAAGAATACCACGGACTACATCATGCTTCGTACTTTCGAGTGCACATGCTTTGTTTTTCTTCCTCCCCATGAGCGCAGCAAGCTGTTTGCCAGGTTAGCAAACTGCATTCTTTTGGGGATCAGCTCAGAGCACAAGGGGTATCACTGCTATGACCCCTTGACTCGCCGTCTTCGCATCGCTTGTTATGTTTCCTTCATCGAGGATGTCCCAAGTTGGTAGGACGTTCGGGTTGTGCGGGTTCGGGTATACTTATTTCCAATCATTGTTTAAAGCTTTGACCTTTGAAGATCAAAAACTGAAAAGAATTTATACTTGCTAACACTACTATACATCTTTTGTTGCATTTCTATTCATGCAATTTACTAGATCATAAGATAATGTCTTTCTTTGATAAGCAAGAAACAAATAAATAATATGGGATTTGTGGGGGGGTTTTTAATCGAACCGGGCGGTTCGGGTGGCGAGCACAATCTAACACGCCAAAGAGAAGAAAAACCAGGAATTACGTGGAAAAACCCCTTCTCAACGTCGAAGGGGAAAAAACCACGGGTGGGGCGAGAATGCACTAAAACAATGGTTGCAGTTACAATCTCTCACCTTAACCCCAATTACACCCTGAGGATCGGTCTCCCAAGATACCGACCTCTGCAGTCTCAACTTAGTTACCGACCTCTGCAGACAAAACTTAGTTACCAACCTCTGCAGACAAAACTTAGTTACCGACCGACGGTGGTAACTTCAACTAAAGTACCGACCGACCTCTTTAGCTCACAAATCCCGGGATGAAGCTGACAGCGCCTCTTCCAGAATTCCCTCCCCTATTGCTGAAGGGATAGGTCTCCTTTTATAGTGGTGTGGCGACGGTTGGAGCGCTCCGCGCGGGACAGGTAGACGACGTGTCTCCACAAAGTACTCAACCGCCGAGTTAGTGGGGACGTGGCGTCGGCTCCCGGTAACTTCGGCCGGAAATCTCGGGAGCGTAGTCAGCATCCCGTAACCACTGTGCACCCCTCTCTTCTTGTTGATGCGCGACCGACCAATGGGGGGGCACTGTTGCACGGCCGACCTATGGGGGGGGGGAGTTGGCCCCCCCCTCTCTAGTTGTTGCATGGCCGACCGACCCCAGGGGGGGCACTGTTGCGCGGCCGACCCCCTTGGGGGGGGCCACTGTTGTGCGGCCGACCCCCCTGGGGGGGCACTGTTGCGCAGCTGACCCCTATAAGGGGGGGTGGACTTGAGCTCCTCGTTGCTTCATTTGGGCGCGCGTCCTACCCTAAACGAAGTTACAGCCCCCTAGCAGGTATGTTCGCTCTTCTTCTCCACTTCGCGCGTGGCCGGACCGCGACGTAGCTACGGCTCCCGGCGGGTAAATTCCTCATGGTATACACAATACCCCCTCCTGATCGGACGGTTTTCAGCCTCGCCCGGTCAGGATCATTTTGTCTCGATTTGCGTGCCAGCCTCGTTTTGTGTGCCAATCCCTGTTTTAGAGCTGTTGGAACTCCGGATGGCTGGCCGGGCTTTTTCCTGTTTTTTGCCACATGGCGTCACCATGCGTCGCCACCCAGCCTTCTCCTTTTCCGAAATCCGAACCGACTCCCATAGCTCATACTTTTCCTATAAATAGGACCCAGAGGGTTCATTTTTCCCTCTGCTTCAGAATTCCTCTTTTTCTCTTCTGTGGCTGAAGGCTTGTTCGGGTCAACGGAGCGCTGCGTGAGGTGAATAGCTTCGCTGCAATCATCTTTAGATACACGCCGTGGGGCTGCGTGTTGGAGGGAGCTTCTTTTGGATACACGCCGAGGGGTTGCGCATTGGAGGTAGCTTCGTAGCGTGAGTCAGTACTGAAGATATCGTTCAGCTGGTTCACCGTACCGAAGAAGTTCCCGCTGCTGGAAGACGTCCGGGCAGCGTAAGGTATCCCTGATGTCATATCTCTTTCTTTCGCTACCGGTCCCCTGGACCCTATAGACGACCGCACGATCATCACCCTTGGATAGTTGTGGTATGGCTTGAGGCTTCCTCTCGCTAACTTCTCGGGTCGGTAGCTGGAGTATATAGGGGTATCTTCAGGCCAGATTGCCGGCAATGGCTGGAGGATACTTCGTTGCATTGAGACGGTAGAAGAGTTTGCGGGGCAGCAGTTTTGTGTCGCCTACCTGCTGAAGAAATATTTTATCAAGAACTACAAGATGACTCCCGGCTGCGTGTACTCGTATTTCAGCTTGCAGGCACGTGCAGGTAGTCGTCCTCCCATTGGGGGCTTGTCTGACTCTGTTAGGGGTTGGAAAGAGTGCCCCATTATAATCGGAGGACCGTGGAGGGGCCGCAACAAAGTTCCCGGGACGGTTTCCCATCTCGCTGGTACTATTGAAGACTTCTACCCCTCGAGACAACTGCAATGCTCCGAGGGTGTCGAAAAGGATTTGGACACACTGATCAAGAGAGTTACCCACGATGATGACGACTAGTGGCAGTTGTTTCCAAAGCTTCCCATTATCAGATCTCACAGCACTCCCAAGAAGGGCAAACAGCCGGCGACGACTAGTAGGAGAGAGAAGCCATCTGCTCCTTCTATGGAGCTTCCTGATAGATATGTTAGCTCTGTTAGATGCTACAATCCCAATACAGCATCATCTAAGCTCTGCGTGATTCTCAGGCATCGTACAAGATCCACTGTAGCTGCGGGTGACGGTAGACAAACAGCCGCTGGTCATGACGCAGCGGCGCCGACGGGGAATTCAAGGAGGCATTTCGTTCTGAATGAGTCTTCCAATGACCGTGATGAAGATGATGCTCCAAACGCTTACATCACAAGACAAGCTACTTACAAAGTACTGCGCTCTCTTCCCGACGACTGGGTGGAAGATATGCCCCCCTCTGGTCCACGCCACGTGGAAGTAGAGGAGTCCGAGATGTCTCCTGGCTACAGCCTCTCTCCTTCCCACGGGAGGAGTAGGCAAGCCGTACCTTCCGGCTCCGTAGGGTCGCGAGCACGTGCCTCGCCTCACGCCCATGCTGCTCCATCTACTGCTGCATCGTACGAACACTTGAACGCACGGCACTACATGCCTTCGCCTTCCTCTTCTGCTTTAGAGGGTGTCGCCAGGCCCCCTCCTGGGTCTCCTTTCGGAGCTACCGAAGCTACATCCCGCCACCGCTCCGGTGGGATCTCTGCTCACCAGGGGAAAGAAGAGGATACAGAAGAGGACGGTTCCAGCTGGCAGAACCAGCTCGACGACCTTCGCGAGGTAAGTCTTCTTGGAGTTGAATACTTGATTGCAGTAGTAATTCCTTCTTCTGACTCTTTGACACATATTGTTTCTGCTTTTGCTAGATGAGTAGCCGCGTCACTACGTTGGCCGGCCGAGTTACAAAGGGGGGTGCTCGAAGGATTGTCCAGCTCGAGCTCTCCCTGAGGACTGCCCAGCAGGAGTTGGTAGAGACTCGCGCTTAGCTAGTGGAAGCCCGAAAGCTCAATTTGGAGGAGGTGGCTGCAGTTAAGCCCAACTTGAAGTCGCGCAGGTGCATATTGCTGCTAACCCCTTCGAGCTTCAGGAAGCTCTGGAGGCTGCTCAGTCTGAGCTTGACGCAATGGAGGGTCGGTTCAGGGACCAGGCTGCTGTGATTAGGAGGCAACAAACCGATGCCCAGGCTGCCAAGGCAGCTTACGAGGCCGAACTAGCCGTGCTGAAGTCTTCCCTTGACTAGGCAGCTGCGTCGGAGAAGGCAGGGCTTGCTCGGCAGTACGAGGTCCTCAACAGAGAGACCCAGTTGGCTATCGAAGAGCAGGCGGAGGGATGGAGTAAGAGGGTTGCCAAGCTACGTAGTCAGCTTCCGACGAGGAAATGGAAAGCTCCCGCAGATGACTGATCACTTCCGTTCACTATCTTGTGATGTGATGAATCCGTATTCTAGCTTGTATTGGAATTTCTAATGTTTGATCTATCTGAATGTTCTGGTTGCACTCTTTCTCTTAAAAACCTCGCATCTTAAGTACACGTCGATGACGTGTCATTAACATTTGGTCCTCGTATTTTAATTACATGTCGACGACGTGCAATCAAGATTTGGTTCTTGTATTTTAATTACATGTCAACGACGTGCAATCAAGACTTGGCCCTCGTATTTTAATTACATGTCGATGACGTGCAATCAAAATTTGGCCCTTGTATTTTAATTACATGTCGACGACGTGCAATCAAAATTTGGCCCTCGTATTTTAATTACATGTCAACGACATGCAATCAAAATTTGGCCCTTGTATTTTAATTACATGTCGACGACGTGCAATCAAGATTTGGCCCTCGTATTTTAATTATATGTCGACGACATGCAATCAAAATTTGGCCCTCGTATTTTAATTACATGTCGACGACGTGCAACCAAAGTTTGGCCCTCGTATTTTAATTACATGTCAACGACGTGCAATCAAAATCTGGCCCTTATATTTCATCTGGTCATACCTAAGCTGGGGCTTAACAGCTGATCTTCTGGTGCGTTACCCAGCCAGTCATGCCTTACGAAGGGCTCCGCCCTCCTGTTAGCCAGGTGATAGTACTCGCGGGGGGGGATATATATCGCCCTGCTTGCGTTGGTCGATCGGTCGTACCCAAGCGGGGTCTATCGACCAAATCTTCTCAAGTATTCAGTGGTCGGTCTTGCCCTGCGTTGGGACCTGTTGACCGGTCGGCCAAGTGGTTGAACTCGCTCGGAGTGTTATGTATCACTTGGTTTAAGTTGGTCGATCGGTCGTACCCAAGCGGGGTCTATCGACCGATCTTCTCAAGTATTCACCGGTCGGTCATTCCCTTCGCAGGGACCTGTTGACCGGTCGGCCAAGTGGTAGAAGTCGCTCGGAGTGTTATGTACCACTTGGTTTAGGTTGGTCGATCGGTCGTACCCAAGCGGGGTCTGTCGATCGATCTTTCCAAGTGTTCACCGGCCGGTCACGCCCTTCGCAGGGACCTGTCGACCGGTCGGCCAAGTGGTAGAACTCGTTCGGAGTGTTATGTATCACTTGGTTTAGGTTGGTCGATCGGTCGTACCCAAGCGGGATCTATCGATCGATCTTTCTAAGTGTTCACCGGCCGGTCACGCCCTTTGCAGGGACCTGTCAACCGGTCGGCCAAGTGGTAGAACTCGCTCGGAGTGTTATGTACCACTTGGTTTAGGTTGGTCGATCGGTCGTACCCAAGCGGGGTCTGTCGATCGATCTTCCCAAGTGTTCACCGGCCGGTCATGCCCTTCGCAGGGACCTATCGACCGATCGGCCAAGTGGTAGAACTCGCTCGGAGTGTTATATACCACTTGGTTTAATTTGCGTTAGTTAACCATCACCCTCACGCATGAACAAGAATACTGAGCAAACACATCTTTATTGAATAGAACTTGAACTACAAAACGATTACAAGCGTTTCTCCCGTTCAGCTACCCTGATAGAACTTGTGCAGGTTGGTTGCATTCCACGGCCTTGCTAGCTCATCGCCATCTTGAGTCTTCAAACGGTAGGCTCCATTCTTTCCCATACCATCAACGATGTATGGCCCTTCCCAGGTAGCTCCCAGCTTGCCACTTCCCAGCTCCTTGGTATTATCGAAGACCTTCCGCATGACCAGGTCCCCTTGTTTGAAGATTTGCCTTCTGACTTTGCGGTCATACGCCTTCTTAATGGCCTGATGGTAGTTGGCTAAGCGCGCTCTCGCTCTTTCCTTCTTCTCTTCCAGCAGGTCTAGGCCATCAAGCAGGAGTTCGTCATTCAGCTATGGGTCGGCAGCTACGACTGTTCGCAGTGTTGGTACCAGTGTTTCTGTTGGCAGGACTGCTTCGGAGCCGTAGGTGAGGCTAAACGGGGACTCTCCCGTCGGTCGCTTCGGTGTCGTTCGATAAGCCCATAGAACTCCGGGTAAAGCCTCTTCCCACAAACCCTTATTTTGCTTAAGCTTATTCTTCAGTATGTCCAGAATGGCGCGATTCGTCGACTCTGCTTGCCCGTTGCTCTGAGGGTACCGCGGTGTAGAGAAGAACAGCTTGATGTTGTTACTAGCACAGAACTTCTTAATTGACTCCGCATCGAATTGTCGCCCGTTGTCTGCAACAAAAGCCCGTGGCAGTCTGAATCGACAGATGATGCTGCTCCATAAGAACGTTCCTACTTGAACTTCTCCAATCTTCAGTAAAGGAATAGCCTCCACCCACTTGGTGAAGTAGTCAGTGGCGACGAGAAGAAACTTCCTTCGGTTGGGCGACGTCGGAAAGGGGCCAAAAATATCCAACCCCCATTGTTGGAAGGGCCAAGGGTTGGATATTGGGTACAACTCTTCTGTCGGTTGGTATATGGAGGGAGCATGCTTTTGGCATTACAGGCACCTCTTCATATACCCTTCAGCATCCGCTTCCATGGTGGGCTAGTAGTAGCCCTGCAGCTTTATCTTCCGCGCCAGGGATTTTCCTTCGGAATGATTCCCATATCCTCCTTCATGTACCTCCCTCATAATTTCTACTGCTTGCTCCTTCGTAAGGTATTTGAGGTACGGTCCGCCGAACGAACGCTTGTATAACTCGTCGTCGATGAGGGTGTATCTTGGTGCATGCGCCTTGGTTCTTCGGGCATCGTCGACGTCTTCCGGTAGTATCCCATCAAGTAGATACTTCTTCATGTTGACTACCCAATTAGCACCGGCTGCAAAAGTATAGGTTGCTTCGATGGCTTGCGTCCTCTCGGCCAGGCGACTATCTTCTGCGCGACCGGCTGTTCGGGGGTCAACTTGCACCTCGATGACGACCCTTTTTTCTTCGTCTCCTCCGAGCATCGATGCTAGATTAGCAAGGGCATCCGCTTGCCTGTTCTCCACTCTGGAGAACTGGTAGAAGTTTATGTTCTCGAACTTGGCAATCAGCCCTCGGGCTAGCTTCAGGTAGGCTAGCATTCTTGCATTGCGTGCTTCGTATCTACCGGTAATCTGATTGATAACCAGTTGGGAGTCGCCGTAGACCTGTAAGCTGGTCACCCCCAGCGCTTCTGCTATCTCCAGTCCTGCCAGCATTGCCTCGTACTCAGCTTCGTTGTTCGTCGCCGGGAAAAGTAGTCGCACTGACTTTTCGAGCTTCGTATGGTCAGGGGTCATTAGGACTACCCCTACTCCACTCCCGGTTGCGCATGACAAGCTGTCCACGAATAATTTCTAATCTTCTTCTCCGTCCTCCTGTCCTGTTGCCGTGCCGACTCCCATGGGTCGACCGGCAGCTATCGACAGGTCTTCCAACGCTCCCGGTACCGGCATAGCGTCCTCTGCCAAAATATCGCTGAGAAAGTCTGCGAGTGCTTGGCCCTTGATTGCCTTCTGAGGCACGTACCGAGGGCCAAATTCTTGCAGTTCGGTTGCCCACTTACTCAGACGACCCGCCCGGGTAGAGTTGCCCAGTACTTCCTTCAGGGGGTGCTCGGTGATGACCTCGATATGGTAGGCGATAAAGTACGGGCGGAGCCTCCTGATACATACACCAATGCTAGGGCTACCTGCTCGATCCGCGCGTATCTAGTTTCAGCCGACATCATGATGCGGCTGACATAGTAGACGGGCCTCTCCACTCCTTCTCGCTCGCATATCAATACAGCGCTGATTGCTGCATTGGATACCGAAAGATATACCCCAAGCGTTGCGTCAAGCTCAGGGGCTGTCAAGATAGGGGGTCGGCCGAGGTACGTCTTCAGCTCTTGAAATGCTTCCTCGCAGCGCTGGTCCCAATCGAAAGGTGCAAGCTTGCTCAACCTTTCGAACAAGGGCCGGCACCGGTCTGATGATTTGGATATGAAACGGTTGAGGGCGTTGATCCGACCGGTTAGCTTTTGGACTTCCTTTCGTGACTTGGGCGAAGGCATCTCCTCCAAAGCTCAGATCTGTTCCGGGTTGGCCTCGATCCCCTGCCGGGTGACCAAGTAGCCCAGAAACTTTCCCGACGTCACGCCAAAGGCGCCTCCTCCGTTTGGCTCTTCATGAGTAAGTCGTCGACGTAGACCTCCACGTTCCTTCCGATTTGCTCGACGAACATCTTGTTCACCAGCCTTTGGTATGTCGCCCCCGTATTCTTCAACCCAAAAGGCATTATCTTGTAGCCGTAGAGCCCTCGACCGGTGACAAAAGTCATGTGCTCCTGGTCCTCCGGCTTCATGGGGATTTGGTGATAGCCCGAGTACCCATCCATGAACGAGAGCCTCTCGTGTCCTGCCGTTGAATCTACCAGGGTATCGATACATGGTAGCGGGTAGTTGTCCTTCGGGCATGCCTGGTTGAGGTTTGTGAAATCGATACAGACTCGTATGGCTCCGGACTTCTTGGGGACGACGACCACGTTAGCGATCCACTTCGGGTACCGGGCCTCTCGGATGATGCCCGCTTGCAACAACTTTTTTACCTCCACGTTGACTGCTGCTGCTTTCTCCAGCGATCGGGGCTTCTGGCGGACAGGTGCAGCTCCTTCCCGAATGTTGAGGTGGTGGCAGGCTACCTCGGGGTGGATGCCCGGCATGTCTTCAACTGACCATGCAAACACATCCTGGTTTGCCTTGAGAAAGATCGTCATCACCTCGGCATGGGGCTTTGGCAGCTGCGACCCAAGAAAAGTTATCTTCGGATGACTCGCCTCTCCTAAGTCCACGGGTAGAATGGGCTCAACTGCAGGTGATTCTTCCTATTATGTGTTCAGGTCAGTCATTGACTTCTTCGACTCGTCCTGTTCTTTAGATTCAACCGGTCGGTCGGTTTTCTGCGTGTGCGCCGACTCGTTCAGCTCTTTACCTTTATCTGAGCGGTCAGTCTCCATCGGGTTGCTCGGATCAGTTAGCTCTTTAAGTTCAGCTAACTGACCGGCCTTCTTCAAGTTCCTTGACACAGTCAGTTCTTTATATTCAACTGACTGGTCGGTCTTCTTTGAGTTTCCCAACGCCGTCAGTTCTTTAAGTTCAACTGACAGGGCGGTCTTCAGCAGGTCCCCTGACACTGTCAGTTCTTTACGTTCAACTGACAGGTCGGTCTTCAGCAGGTCCCCCGACACTGTCAGTTCTTTAAGTTCAACTGACAGGTCGGTCTTCTGAAGGGCTTGGCCTCCTCGTGCTCCTACACTTGATCCGATGAGGTGCTGGAATATTGGAGCTTCTTGACTCCGCTTCGTAGTCCAGAGGTTGAGGATGCCCGACTCAGCTCCGTCTTCACCTGGTTCTCCTTCCTCGATTTGGCACATCGTCTTCAGATGGATGGCGCTAAGCTCACACTTGGCCGCCGAGGACTGGTCACCTCGAATGCTCATCACGCCCTTGTCAGTCCAAAACTTCACTACCTGGTGGGCCGACGAGGGGACCGCATCCAAGTGGTGGAGCCACGGTCTTCTAAGGATGATGTTGTATGCCGAGTGGGCTTCAATCACGATGAATCGGGTAAGATTGGTGAGATGCCCTATTGTGATCGGGAGGGTGATCTCACCAACCACCCTTGCAGCCTCTCCCGTGAAGCCCGTTATCGTCGACGACGATTCAGTCATCTGCCCGTGATCTAGCTGCATGGTGTCGAAGGCACTGAGGAAGAGTACATCTACCGAACTCCCGGCGTCGACTAGAATTTTCTTCACTAGGCAATTTGCTATCTGCAGTCGTATGACCAGAGGATGGTTGTGAGGCCTCTCTATCCCGACCAGATCAGCCGCCGAAAACTGTATTGCAGCTTCCACTCTTGGCTCGGGGTGAATGACGGGGTCGAGCACCACATGGTGAACTTGCCTTGCTTGCTCTATGCGCCGCACCTGACGGTCAACGGAGTTCGATGATGGTACAGGGCCATGGTACCCGTAGACTGCGTCTACCTCTCGGAGCTGGCGTCTTTCTGGCAGAGGACCCGGTAAGCGCGGTGTCGTCGCCCCTTGCTGGACTTCCCCTACAGCCTTAGTCTTCTTACGTTGAGGGAGGTCAATGAAGCAGCCAAGGTGGCCGATCTTAATGAGATCCTCAATATGATGCTTAAGCGCCTGGCACTACAAGGTAGTGTGGCCTTGGCCTTGGTGGTACTCGCAGTACCTCGATGTATCTCTGGCTCCCCTCTCTCCGGGTTCAAGCGATTGCGCCCACTTGAAGTAAGGCTCACCCTTGATAGCTTCCAAGATTTGATCTATAAGGGCGTTCAGTACCGTGAACTCCTTATTCCACTGTGGCCTCGCTGGCCTGTCTTGCTTTTGCCGCTTCACGTTTTGCCGTGTCGCCTCTCCCTGCTACTTGTTGACGTTCTTCATCGCAGCTGGCTTGGCGTAGCTCTGGCGCGAGACCCTGGTCTCCACTGCCTTCCTCTTGCGGTCCGCATCTTCTATCTTGATGTACTTCTCGACGCATCGCGACAGTTCGTCGATAGTCTCCAGGGTTCGTTTGATGAGCGACGCGTTGACGAGCTGGGTGGGCTGAATAGCGTTCTTGAAGGCCGCGATCACCATGCGATCCTGCCCGTCAGCGTCTGCCAAGCTCAAGTATTCGGACCTGAACCTGTGGTAGAATTGCCTTAACGTCTCCTTCTGGGTTATACTCATCCTGAAGAGTGACTCCAGAGTCTTCAACTCCCGGTAGTTGCACCGATATTGGTCGATGAATCGCATGCTCAGCTCCGAGAAAGAGGAGATGGACGAGGGCCTAAGCTTGTGGAACCATTCGAGAGGGGTTCCCGACAAGCTGTTGGCAAAGGTCCGACAGAGGATATGATCATCCTCATGGGGGACCAGAGCATCCCAGAAAGCAAGCACGTGCTCCACTGCCTTCCTCTTGCGGTCCGCATCGTCTATCTTGATGTACTTCTCGACGCATCGCGACAGTTCGTCGATAGTCTCCAGGGTTCGTTTGATGAGCGACGCGTTGACGAGCTGGGTGGGCTGAATAGCGTTCTTGAAGGCCGCGATCACCATGCGATCCTGCCCGTCAGCGTCTGCCAAGCTCAAGTATTCGGACCTGAACCTGTGGTAGAATTGCCTTAACGTCTCCTTCTGGGTCATACTCATCCTGAAGAGTGACTCCAGAGTCTTCAACTCCTGGTAGTTGCACCGATATTGGTCGATGAATCGCATGCTCAGCTCCGAGAAAGAGGAGATGGACGAGGGCCTAAGCTTGTGGAACCATTCGAGAGGGGTTCCCGACAAGCTGTTGGCAAAGGTCCGACAGAGGATATGATCATCCTCATGGGGGACCAGAGCATCCCGGAAAGCAAGCACGTACTCCACCGGGTCCTTCGATCCGTCAAACTTGGGGAGGCGTGGAGGATTCCACCCCCGAGGGAACGGCTCCCTGAGTAGCTTCTTGATGAGCGGCGACCGTGCGGCTCCTCGGATGGCGACCTCCTCCAACCGATCGGAAGTTCGAACCCCCGGTTGGTCTCGCTGGATTCCTTCTTGATTCCCAAGTCACTCCGATGCATGTACCCGGATGCGATCATGGATGCTTCTCCGATCAGCAGTGCGAGCCGGCTGCCGACTAGCCAGCGTCATCCGAGTGTGATGACTATCACTTGGTTAACGATGGTGCTCATCTTCTCGCTTCGGGCGGTGAGGTTGTGCTTAATCCGTCTTCGAGTGGTGCTTGGAGGCGGGCGGCTGTCGGGGGTGTGCCCCGAGCCGTGACCAGACATCCGAGCGTGCTGACACCGCCCGAGCGTGCTTGTTTCTTTCCGCAGGTCCCGAGCAACTTGAGTCTCGCCCGTCGGGATTTGTGCTTTGGACCTCCACCGAGCGTTTCGCCTTGACCTCCACCTGAGGCATCGGTTGCGGCTGCATTTGCCCTGGTGGGGCAACTTGAGTAGGAAGACTTTGTCCCGCTTGGGCCAACACGCTCTGGTTGAGTAGACCACCAGCCGGTGCGGCCCGCACGAAGTCGCGCAACTCCTTATAGTTGCGTTGCATCGTCTGGAGCTGGGCGGTGAGAGCTTGTTGGGTCATCATTATGGTAGCCAGAAAGGCTTCCGATAGTCCTCCTGCTAGAGGAGCCAGGGTTACTACCGCAGCTTGATTGGACTCCCCGACCCCCAGTATGGGATTCACCAGCAGGACCACGCGCTCCAAGTTCATTGGTGTTGCCCGAAGTCATTTGCATCTCCGAGTGGGGCAGCGTCAGATGGGAGCTGCGAAGTTGAGCGGGTATGATACGGTTCTCCGACCATTGTTCCGCAACCGTGTGGTCATAGCGGTGACTCCAAAGTCTACTGGTTGATCGACGCCCACGGGTCGGTCGGTCAGTAAACTCGGGCAGGTTGCAGGTAGGCTCAGACTGGTTGACACCTACGGGTCGACAGTCGAGAGCCCCTGTAGGAAGTCTTGAAGATTAATCCCACAGACGGCGCCAAGATTGTGGGGGGATTTTTAATCGAACCGGACGGTTCGGGTGGCGAGCACAATCTAATACGCCAAAGAGAAGAAAAACCAGGAATTACATGAAAAAACCCCTTCTCAACGTCGAAGGGGAAAAAACCACGGGTGGGGCGAGAATGCACTAAAACAATGGTTGCGGTTACAATCTCTCACCTTAACCCCAATTACACCCTGAGGATCGGTCTCCTGAGATACCGACCTCTGCAGTCTCAACTTAGTTACCGACCTCTGCAGACAAAACTTAGTTACCGACCTCTGCAGATAAAACTTAGTTACCGACCGACGACGGTAACTTCAACTAAAGTACCGACCGACCTCTTTAGCTCCACAAATCCCGGGATGAAGCTGACAGTGCCTCCTCCAGAATTCCCTCCCCTATTGCTGAAGGGATAGGTCTCCTTTTATAGTGGTGTGGCGACGGTTGGAGCGCTCCGCGCGGGACGGGTAGACGACGTGTCTCCGCAAAGTACTCAACCACCGAGGTAGTGGGGACGTGGCGTCGGCTCCTGGTAACTTCGGCCGGAAATCTCGGGAGCGTAGTCAGCACCCCGTAACCGCTGTGCACCCCTCTCTTCTTGTTAATGCGCGACCGACCCATGGGGGGGCACTGTTGCGCGGCCAACCTATAGGGGGGGAGTTGGCTCCCCCCTCTCTAATTGTTGCATGACCGGCCGACCCCAGGGGGGGGCACTGTTGCGCGGCCGACCCCCCTGGGGGGGCACTCTTGTTGATGCGCGACCGACCCATGGGGGGGCACTGTTGCGCGGCCGACCTATGGGGGGGGAGTTGGCTCCCCCCTCTCTAGCTGTTGCATGGCCGATCGACCTTAGGGGGGGGCACTGTTGCGCGGCCGACCCCCCTAGGGGGGGGGGGGGCACTGTTGCGCGGCCGACCCCCCAGGAGGGGGAGGCACTGTTGCGCGGTCGACCTTCCTGGGGGGGCCACTGTTGCGCGGCCGACCCCCCTGGGGGGGCACTGTTGCGCGGCCGACCCCTATAAGGCGGGGTGGACTTGAGCTCCTCCTTGCTTCATTTGGGCGCGCGTCTTACCCGCAACGAAGTTACAGCCCCCCGGCAGGTATGTTCGCTCTTCTTCTCCACTTCGTGCGTGGCCGGACCGCGACGTAGCTACGGCTCCCTGCGGGTAAATTCCTCATGGTACATACAGGATTGGGTGAAACAGATGGTTGTGATTGTGTATGATGAGTACTCGGGATGGCTGTGATTGTTACCTATATATCACAGACTCGCAGACATACATGAGTACTCGGTTTTGGGTTGCCCAGCCCCTCAACCCGAGCCAGACCCAAATTCAACTCGGGTTGTATTTTTTCAACCTTACCCAACCCAATCTTCAAATACATTAACCCAAACCAGCCCAAATCTCAGGTTGGGCTCGGGTTGGGTTGGGTACAATTCACCCAAGTTGCAGCCCTAGATGTGGGACTAAACGCTCAACATCTTCGAAAATTGAATCCTATTAGTGTAGGAGAGAAGAGACTTAAGTGGATTGGGCGTTTGGATGACACTTGGGAAAGTTCAAGAATTTAAGAAGATCAGATTTTAAGTTTTGTACATAATTGAACTTCAAAAGTGATCTATAATACTAAAAATTTGAACTAAAAGAGACATAAATTTAAGGAGGATTGGGATACAAAAAGGAGTGGGGTCGCCAAAATTTGTAAGACATCAAATTTGGGCAAAAACTTTAAAGAACATTGTATTTCCTCATTCTTGATATAGGCATTTTTTTCCCGATTTGCCCCCTGTTTTTTCCTTCTTTAGTAGAGGGTTTTCCACATAAATCTTGGTGCTCTAGTCATTTAGCCATTTTACGAATAATACGTTAAGGCAGAATCTAAAACCATGGAAAGTGAATGACAGTGCAGAGCACAATGCAAACCCTAATCATGAGGGTAGGAACAAGGAAAGAAGACGGGTGGTGGGCGGTGGGAGGGTACCCGGATCCGGGCGGTGTCCTCCTGGCGGGACTGGAGGAGGGCTGCAATGTCGCGCCGCATCTGCCTCACCTGCGCCTCCCTTCGGTTCCTGAGCAGCTTGATCCTCGCCGTCGCCAGCTTCGACTCCGTCTTGCTGCCATTTTTTCCCCCCTCTTTGAGAAAGAAAGATCAAGAAAGGAAGGGGGGGGAGTGGAACCAGAGATGTTTACCATTTGGAGGAGTTGAACCCTCGGCGGAACATGGAAGCCCCAATCCCCATTAACTTCTGGAGAGCAGAGCTTCTCTCGGAGGGCATGGTTACGGAGGGTTGGAGCCTTGGAGGGGGATGGGGGGGTGTAACGGTAACCTGCGAGCTGAGGCCCACCAGCCTTGGAGCTGTCCCTTTTTGAATTTTCCGGGTCAGGTCACTCGCGGTGAGCAAAAGGTACACCTGGGTGGGGACCCGGTAAGGGCTTGGCCAAAAGGGCTTTTAACGGTCATCATCTGGGGGTTCGAGTCGTTCGACTACTCTCCACTGATGATCGCTCCCCATTCGGTCGGTACAGATTTGGGGAGCCACACGTGGTGATTTTTTTTCGACGGCCAGGATTTATTGGCCATGGGATGAACCCAGGGGGATGGCACCACCTCCAGCCGTCGGCGGCCATCACTCACAGCCGGATAAAACCCCCACCGACACCGGCTTCCCACCGCCACCCTATCGACCACCACCCGCCACCACCTGCTCGGGTATAGAAGACTATGTTGTGCCCAATCTTACATAATGGGCATAGATGCCTATGTTGTGCCCAATCTTGCAGACAACTGAAGTGAAATAGATGAGCACAAGGAATCAACCCGATCTTTGTCCCAGATAGACTAATGTCTTCAAGACAAATAGTGCATATCTCAGTATCTGATCCCTCTCTGTGGATAATCATTTATTCCAACTAGAAATGCAATTGTGAAGATTCTTCGGACGAGACTGACTCTCGTGGTGGCGTAGGATGATTCCATTCTTTCCGGAGTATCTATACCAATTGATTAAGACCATACCATTGAAGGTTTTGTCTCCATACTATAGAAATCCACATGATAGCCACCTCGAAATAAAAGCCTATGCCATGATAGATAGCGATTCCCATAGTTTCTCGGATAGAGTTCTTTCCCATCCTTCGCACGAAGTCCCTCACATCCAGTTTGAGTTCCATAACTTCAGAACCAATGGCAGTTGCAAGGGCTTGACGATTATTGATGTCTTGCAAGTCCCTTAAGGTTTACCAGATTCCAATCCACCAAGAACTACTGGATAATGGCGACTTCTCCTCCCTTCCCTGCTCCTCCGCACTTAGCGGCGAATGGGGTGGATCCTGGAGGGACCAGCGATGGGAGAAGGAGCTACTTGGCGGCGGCAACTTCTTCCCGGGACTCGGCTTGGGGAGGCCGGTTCGATGAGGCCCACTCAACCAGGATGGCGACTTTGGTAGATGGCATGGTGGTGTTAGACCCTCGTAAACTACTGGCTTCGCAGGAGAAATGGAAGCAAGCACTGGTGGGCAAATTTCTAGGGCCGAAGATCCCCTTGGATACATTACGGAGGCGAATCGAACAAAGGTGGCCATGCGCGGGCAAAGTTCAGGTTATGGACCTCCCTAATGGCTTCTTCTCCTTCAGGTTCGAGCTGGAGGAAGATCTCTTAGATGTCTGGGAAGGGAGTCCCTGGGTTTTTGATGGTCGGGTACTGACTCTCAAGAGGTGGACGCCTTTCTTCAAGCCGACCCAGGAGAGTGTCACGAGTGCTCCAGTGTGGGTAAGGCTCCAAGGGTTGTTGGTGGATTGTTTCGACGAGGAGATAGTGTTAGACATTGCGGCGGCGGCTGGCCGGCCGATCAGGGTGGATATGAAATCCTTGGATGGATCGAGGGGGCTTTATGTGCGAGTTTGTGTGGAGGTGGATCTAACAAAGAGCCTGCCGCCGGGGACGAAGGTGGGAGTTGGGAACTCAGAGGTTCAGTTCTACCAACCTTTCGTGTATGAGAATATTCCCCTTCTCTGTTTTGCCTGTGGCAAGGTGGGTCACCGCCTCCAGCACTGTGATAGAGGTGGCGGGGGTGGACAATCGGTAGCGTTTGGTGGCAAGCCGGAGAGGGGAGCTGGAGAGTTGGTGGAAGGGGGGGCAGATGGGAGAGGAGTTCGCTCGGAGGTGGCGTTGGGTGGCCGACCGGAGGTTGGGGTTTCTGGGGCGGGGGTAGCGAGGGTAGCTGGGGTAGGGTTGTTGTCGGAGGGTGACCAGCCAGAAGTTGTGATTGCGGATTCTCACTCAGGTCAGTAGGATGGAGGAACGGAGGCGGTGGGGTCGGCTTTTGGTCCGTGGATGGTGGTGGCGCGTCGGCCAAGGGGGAAGACGGTAGGAGGGCAGGGGATGCCGCGGGGGAGTCTGAGGGCGGGGGGTGGCCGGGACGGGCAGTGGCCGATGAGGAGAGCGGCGGGGGCTCGTACCTCTATCCACAGACCGGAGGCGGAGGTAGCGGAGCATCGGAAACTGGAGCGAGCCTCGGGGGTGTCGGGGGGGTCTCGTCCTTTGTCAGAGGCGGGGAGGCATCATTGTCGTGTTCAACAGGGGTCACGGGCGGCTGGATCACGGGTGGAGGAGGGGAACCCACATGGCGCTCGAGATCCACATTATGAGCAAAGGACACCTCCATATTATGAGGTTCCTTTGGTTGAGGCTATGGAGGTGGAACAGGAGGCACTTACAGGAGGGCGGTAGAGGTTTGGAGGCAATTCAGAGGTGCGTGGCGAGGGTTTGGCACCAGATAGCAGTCTGAACCTCGGTGGGTCGGGCTCACAGTTTGGGGATTCGTCCAAGGGATGCACGGCGATGCCCACAACCCCAGAATTACCACCAGGGTTCCCGGAACCACCTCTAGCAGCGATGGATACGAAGTCGGGGTCTCTGGAAGATGCACATACTATGGCGGTGGAACGCACTCAGGAGCTTCTACGAGTGGCAGAACACGAAGCAGGCGAGTCCACCAAGGGAGGCAATGACTCCGGGGATGGAGGGCGAACGGAGGACGAGGCTTGCCCGACTCAGAAGGACCACGGTCGGGGGGGAGGCAAGGAGCGGACCATGGCTAAACCAAGAGATCGGTTAGCTATACGTGGGACTGTGCTTAAGAAGTCGAGTAGAGGAGGCAGGCTGCCTCCGTCCTGGGTCACCTCTCTTCCCCAATGAAGTTCCTATTTTGGAACTGTCGGGGAATGCTCCGACCGGCGGCGGTTGGGCATTTGAAACTTCTGATTCGACGGTGTAGACCGGATTTGGTTTTACTTGTTGAGAGTCACCTTCGCGTAACTAAGGTATGCCGGGTGCGGGCCATCTTTAAACGCAGGTACGAGGTTGCTTGTGTGCCCTCGGATGGGATGTCGGGGGGTATAGTATGCTTGTGGAGGCCGGATATCGGGATGCTTACGGCTCTATACCGGTTGGAGCAAGTCCTTCATGTGGTGGTTACGGACCACCAAGCTAGGCCACACCTTCTATCAGTGGTTTATGCTAGTACGTCGGAAAGAGAGCGACGGGTGCTTTGGGCTGAGTTGGCAGTTATGGGGAGGATGGATATTCCATGGTGTGTTGTCGTCGACTTTAACTGTGTTCTATCTCCAGAGGACAAGCAGGGTGGCCGGCCGGTTTTGGGATCGAGTAGTGGGCGGGCGTTTTTACAGATGATTCAACTTTGTGGCCTCCGAGATGTGGGGTTCAGGGGCGAAACATTCACTTGGTACAACAACAGGGAAGGGGCAGCTCGTATTTGGGAGCGATTGGATAGATGCCTGGTTAACTCCAGGTGGACGGTGGAGATTGATGATACTGCAGCGACGCATCTTCCGCGATGCGTGTCCGATCACTCACCAATATTGGTTACTACTTCGACGAACACGAGACCGGAGAGAGTACCTTGGAGGTTTCTCAACTTTTGGTTGGACAAGGAGGGATGTGCAGATGTTGTTCTTCATAGTTGGATTAAGGGTGGTACATGCACTGCAAACCTTCCATTTGTGAGGCGAGCTCTTCAGTTTTGGAACAAGTATCAGATTGGGGACATTCATTCTCTAGTGGATAGATTGTGGGAGGAGATGGAACGGCTGGGGAGGAATTCGTCTGATGATGACCTGGCTCAGGTGAAGGCTCAGCTGGAGTGGGCCTTGATGCAACAGGAGCATATTTGGTTGCAAAAATCGCAAATGCAATGGCTTCGGGCGGGAGATAGAAATACTTCCTTCTTCCATACTTCCACAATGGTACGGCGAGCTCAGAATCGGATTAGGGGGGTAAGGGTGGGTGGTCTCGAAATATCGGAGCCCCGGCGGATTAGGGAGGTCTTGGTGGATTTCTTCAGACAACGATGGACACGGGTCGAGGATTTGCAACTCGAGCTTCTAGAGGAGTACCCAGCATGTATTACTCCGACAATGAATGACTTTCTCATTCGGATTCCCGACTACGGGGAGATTAGCCGTGTGGTGATGGCATCTCCGGAGAATAAGGCCCCGGGACCGGATGGATTCAATGGGGACTTCTACAAGGTTTTTTGGGATATAATTGGGGAGGATGTAGTGCGAGATGTGCAACGTTTCTTTCGGACCGGTACCTTACCAGCCGGATGGAATGATACGGCTGTGGTGCTCATACCAAAGATCTATTCGCCTGTTACTCCTGCCGATTATAGGTCAATTAGCCTATGTAACAATAGGTACAAGGTTATATCCAAAATTCTAGCGAATAGGTTGCGCATCCTTTTACCGGGCCTTATTCGTGAAGAGCAACACGCCTTCATTCCGGGGAGGAGATTGAGAGATAATGTTCTCCTAGACCAAGAGATTCTTCACTCGTTGCACTTAGCACCACGACGGAAGGCAGCAATGGCAGTCAAGGTTGACCTCGATAAAGCCTATGATCGAGTTCAATGGGAGGCGGTGGATTGTATACTCAATAGAATGGGATTTCATAGTACTTGGTGTACCTGGGTCCTGCAATGTATTCGACCCACGTCGCTCCGATTGGTGGTGAATGGGGAGGAGTCGGAGGCGTTCCAACCTACTTGCGGCCTTCGACAAGGTGATCCATTATCCCCTTACATTTTTCTCTTAGTAGCGCAGGTCCTACAATGGGAATTAGACAAGAGTATCCTAGTGGGGAATCTTGAGGGATTTGCTACAAGGCGGAACCCAAGGCCGATCATGTCGCTTGCCTATGCGGATGATTTTATGTTCTTTTCTCGAGCGTCAGTGTTGGACGCTTGGGGTTTGAGAGATGTCTTTGCTAAGGTGGCTAGTTGTACGGGACTGTCGGTGAACACTCACAAGTCTAGCTTGAAGTTTTCTAGGTGTGTGTCGCCAACGGAACGAAGGAGAATTGTCAGGGCTCTGAACATGGCCGAGGCTCGCGGACCATGGATGCACCTTGGGGTGCCAATTGATGGCTGTAGGGTACCTGCGGCTCGATATAACTTCCTGATTGATCGGATGGAGAGTAAACTTGCTGGGTGGAAAGCCAAGAATATATCTCAGGCAGGGCGGCTGGTGCTAATACAATCTGTGTTGGTAGCTATGCCAGGCCATGTTATGATGAATGGTGGTATACCGGTAGGTGTTCCCCAAAAATTGGAACGGATTTGTCGTGCCTTTTTTTGGGGTCACCAGACAGGGGAAAGACGACTGCATCTTATAGCTTGGGACACGATAATTACTGATAAGCATCGAGGGGGATTGCAACTACAGAGTTTGCAAGCAACCCAGGTTCAACAGGGAATTGCTACGTTGGAGTTCCTGCTGCGAGATCCTGGGCAGGGGGCGACATGGATCCGGAACAAATATCAATTGTCACTAGACTCGTGGCAACAATGGCATAGACGACGCACATCACAGTGGATGCGTGGCATGATAATCCGGGTGCAAGATTTGGCCGGGAATACTTCAGGCCTACAATCTAAGTATCGGAAATTATTGAATGCACTACAGGGGGAGCAGGCGACGGAGGGAATGGAGGAAGAGGAAGACCATTGGCGGGGAGCTGCTTTATGGAAGCTACGAGTACCTCCGCGGGTACAAATATTTTTATGGAAATTGGCATATGAAGCTTTACCTACAGCATCGATGCTGCGACATAGAGCTCGTCTGGGCTATGGATGTTGTCCATGGTGCGGTGAACCTGAGGAGAATGTGGTTCATGTTTTCTGGGCGTGCTATAAGGCACACGAGTTTTGGCTGGCGGTGAAAAGGAAGACTGATCTCGATTTTTATGCTTTGAATGTTCTACAGACAGCGTCTCGGACTGTGAGAGAGGGTACCACACCTGTACCAGGCGAAGTGTTGGCTGTGGCGATGTGGATGTGGTGGAAGGCCAGGTGTGAAAAAATCTTTCGACAAAGGGAGGTGCATTGTAACTCGATTGCTGCTCAAGCCTATGATATGGCAAGTCGGCTTATCTCACAATCGGCAGATAGAAGGGTGATTCATGGAGGAATTAGAGAAGTGAAGTACTATATCTAGACGGATGGATCTTTTCGATCGCCGTCTGAGATTGCCAGCGGAGCTTGGGTTCTAGTATCTTCCAAGGGACAATTGTGTGCTGCGGCGGCTTTCAGATGTAGGGTCGAGTCCCCACTCATGGCGGAGTTGTGGGCGATTCAGGCGGCGTTGAATGAGCTGACTCGACGGCAACTTCAGCAGGTGGTGGTGCTCACTGATGCGGCCTATGCTAGAGATGCTTTGGTACTGGGGCGAGGGGTTCCAATGGCTCTGTGTCCGATTATTGGGTCCTGTATGAGCATCTGGGGATGTCTTAAGGGGGTTGCGATACAATGGGTGCACAGGTCGGCTAATAGTGCTTCTCATTGGTTGGCTCAGGAGGCCACGGGTCGGGGGCTAGAAAGGTACTGGGAATCGGACTTCCCTCGGATTTTGTTGGCCCTCGTGCACGAGGATCTCCAGGTTTTTATGTGACCACAGTCTATAATACCAAAAAAAAAAAGGTTTACCAGATTCCTGACTTTTTAGTGGTTTTTTTTTAAAAAAATCCAAACCTACTGTTACGGCGGCCTTCCCCCGCAACAGAACGAGGCAATTTCGGCGGTTGAGCATGGCCGCCACAAAAAGGGACAACAAATGCGGGGGTTCGTTGAAAAATGACTTTTTCGACGGGGGCAAATGTGGTCACCATATGCAACAGTTGTGCTGCCGAAAAAACCTATATTCAGCTAATTTTGGCTACCGAAAAGGATGAGTTCTATTGTAGTGCCTCTTTAGTGGAGTCAGGCATATAGATCATAACTTTATAATCTACATATCCTCACGAACGAGGGTAGACAAGCCAACAGGGAAGTCGAAGTCCCAGTACCCATCTGAACCATATACGTGGGCATCTTGGGCCAGTTAGTGGGATGCACTGTTAGATGTTCTTGGAGTCCACTGAACATCTTGGTGCCGGTTATGGGTGTTGTCCGTGGTGTGGGGACTGAGAGGAAGACCCTGAACATGTGTTTTGGACTTGCCCTAAGGCCTTGGAGTTTTGGAATTGCATTCGACAATGCACGGGGATTGATTTCTATCATACTGACTTGCTGCAACTGGGTCGAAGGCAACTCTTTCGTCGAAAGGAGCTAGTGCCAGGTGAGGCCATGGCCCTGGCCATGTGGTTTTTATGGAAGGCCCGTTGCCAAAAGTTGTTTTGTAATATCAACATGAACTGCATGGAGGCTTGGGATCTTGTGGTGGATGTTTATGTCATCTCTCTCTTTGTCGATTGTTAGTTCATGATATTTGTTGCATTCCCGGGTTGATTCTTCCCTACAGGCGGAATTGTGGGCGATCTTGACGGCTCTAACAGTGGCGGGCTGCATGGCGTGTTGCCCAAGTGTGTTGTTCACGGATGCTGTTCAGGCTCGAGACGCTCCGGTTATAAGGCGGCCGCCTTTATTGGTTATCGATCGTTCTCTATTTTTTCCAGAGAACATAGTAAATTTTTGTGCGGTTATGTGGGTTTTTTTTTTTGAAATGATTTATCCAGGTAAATTTATTTGACACCTCTGTAATTGTTGTTTTATTTGTGTTTATCTTTCAATTTTTCTATTGCCAATAATGTTCGATATGGTCGTGATAATGTGCCATCCATGGCTAAAATATTAGCTAATGACCGGTTTGTTAATAAGAAAAAACTACCGGATAGAATCACAAAAGAAAAGTGTATTTCAAAACGGATAATTTTCTAACTAAACACCAAACCAGGGAAAATAGTCGGAGGTAGTTGCAATACACAGTTTAGCCCTCCCAAGTTAGAGCCATACTATCAAAATATAGAGGCAGAGTTCTATTTGCAAACTTTGTATAGATTGTTACTCCAAAGTGTCTAAATATTAAATATGATTATGTAAGTCAGAAATAGAACTCCATAGCTCTAACGTATGTTTGGTAATTTAGAAAGGGGTATATTGTTCTTTCCTATGTCAAGTTATTTTGAAATATTTATAAAAATATCATAAAAAAGTCAAGATACTTGGTGAAAAGTTCATTTTTGAAGATGCATTTACGGATGAGGACACCCAAAGTTTGACATTAATGAAAAGTCTCAATGGATGAAAATGCCCATCACTGCACTTCAAATTTATATTTCAAGCCACTCCTTCCTAAAACTAAACCTAACCCTAAACCCTAGCAATCCTAACGCTTTCGCCCCCCCCCCCCCGTCTCGTTGCTTCTCATCTCCACTGTTCGGCACCGTCGGGGTGACAGCGGCAAGCAGCTGCATTTCAAGTGGCCTAAACCCTAAGATCTATAGGCTATTGCCTAAACCCTAGACCTAGAAATCCTAAACCTAACTCCTCCGCTCCCCGTTGCTTCCCGCCTTCGCTGATTGCTGCCACCGGGGTAGCTAGCGTTGTAGCTCGAGCAGCCTAAACCATAGGATCTATAGACTAATGTCTAAACCCTTGACTTAGAAATCCTAAACCTAACCCTTCGCCACCACCTCCTCTACTCGTGCACCCATCGCCGCCACCTCCTCTGCACGTGCTCGCCACCATTGCTCGAGAGAGATGGGAGAAAGGAGGGGCGAGAGGTGAGGATGATTTGGGGAGTGAAAACTTTATGTATTAATATTGTTAGTTAATGAGAGTTTAATCCCAAGGACTTTCGGCTAGTCGTATCTTATTTCGGTCCTTTAGGTTAATCGCATCTCCTGTCAGGGACCTAGGCCACATTAACCCCAAAAACAATAGTGACACTGTTGGGGGTTGACCAGAAAACCCTAAATAAATAGGGACTGTTTTGGTTGTTAAGTTTTTATTTGTTAATAAAAACCGGTGGCAAACTGTCAAAGGCTGCATTTGGATCCATGCACACGCTGGAACAGCACGTACATCCGATTCACAGCCGACGACGAGCAAGTTGGCTGTTCCCAAAGACGTGTCTGGAATCTCTCAGGAGAGAAATTAAATCATGGATAAATTAGACATAAGCCCCCGTTTTGACCGATTATCACTTACACCTCCTTGTTTAAATCCCTACAAATGCCTCCCTTATAGTTTGTAAAACATATCACTTTGCACCCCCTTCAGGGGGGCCTCCAGAGGGTCTGTGTGTATGGTTTTTCAAATTATAAGGGGGTATTTGTATGGTTTTAAACATAAGGATGTGTACGTAATAATCGGTCAAATTATAGAGGGTTTATATGTAATTTAACCTTAAAATAATTATACACATCACACGATCTGAGCCTGGGGACAGCACAACCAATCTGTCCTGCCGGCTGCCGGCCGGCCGGCCAACCTACCCATCCCTCAAGCCTGTAGCCCCACCTTTCTGCTGTCGCACGTGTTCTCCCTCTTGGACTCCTCCAATGCCGTTGGCGGCTCCAAGGAGGCCAAGGGTTTGATAGAGCATCTTCTCATGGGGTGGGATCTGATTCCCCCTCCCTTCCCATATAGACAGGAGGCTTCCTCCTCCTCCCCCCCCCCCCCCCCGATACCGTCTTCATTGGTTATCCTCCGTTCTTTTTTTTGCCATAGAGCAAAATTTTTTGTGCGGCTCCGTGGTTTTTTTTAAAAATGAATTATCCAGCTAAATTTATTTGTCACCTCTGTAATTGTTTCTAATTGTTCTATCTGTCTTTATCTTCTGTTTTTTTATCGCCAACAATGTTCCATATGATCATGACATCCATGGCTCAAATATCAGCTAACAACGGCCAGCTTGTTAATAAAATAAAAGAAAGTGCGGATCCACTATATAACATCATGAGGAGGTATAGAACAAAAAATAGTTTCAGCTAAGCGTAGGTCCACATACGGAATCAAAGTCGATTTTAGAGGTAGTCATCTCTTGCGATTTGTGCACGTAGGAGAACTTTTGCCAACCATTTTGGATAAGTTATTTTTTTTAAATACCCAAAATGCTCATGGGATACTCCGTTATTATATAGCAATAGATGATATAGTGATACAATTTTTTTTTTTACGGAATAGTGGTACATGTTGCTACAATAATTTCACTATAGTCGTGACTACTAAAAATAGCTTTGCTACTGTAAAATCATTGTAGTAATGATACTCAATTTTATGCAAATGATCTCAATTGAATTAAGTATCATTTTGTATATTTGAGTACCATTTGAAACCACTATAGGGATTTTGAGTTCCTTTTTGTATATACTGAGTACCTTTTAAAATGATAATCGATTATATAAAAATGATACTCAGTGCTACAGTGATGTCATTGTAGGGACATAATTAAGTATCATTATAAATAAATTTAGCAGCTACAGTGAAATCATTGTAGCACTAGAGTGAAATAACTCAATTATATGAAATGATACTCGACGCTACAATGATTTCATTGTAAGGAATTGAGTATCGCTGGTCTAAAATTGATTATCATTGCGACAATGATTTCACTATAGCAAAAACATTTTAGTAGCCACAATGAAAATCACTGTAACAAATACAGTGAAATCACTATAGCAACCATAAATAGTAATTGCACTTGGTTTCAAAACTGATCGTTCCATAGGGATTGGGGGAGACTATATAGGTAGTGCCAATTTTAGTAAATATGATAAGTTGCCATGACCATATTAGTCATTTTGAGACCCATTGAGCCATTGCAATTGCTATGCCGAACTGTCGACTTGAACTAAGAGGAGAATTTGTCGGGACCTAACCTTAAATGATACTACAGAAAAGAACCCTATGCTATCTCGCCCAATAAAAAACTATCGAACAGAACCGCAAAAGCAAACTGTATTTCAAAACGAACAGTTTTCAGACAAAATAACAAACCATACAAAATAACCAAGGGATAGTTGCAATGCCCATGTTAGCCCTCCCAAGTTCGAGTCATACTACCAAAATATAGAGGTATAGTCATATTTCAAACTTACAATCGATTGTGACTCTAAAACACTTAAATATGATTATGCAAGTTGGAAATATGACTCTATAGTCCTGACATATGTTTGGTCATTCAGAAAGTGATATATGGTCATTTCCTATGTCAAGTTATTTTGAAATTTTTATAAAAATACCGTAAAAAAACAAGGAGAGCTTTGTAAAGTCCTTTTTTTGAAAATGCATTTAAGAATGAGGACACCCAATGTTTGACAATAATTAATGAAAAGTCTCTATGGACGAAAATACCCATTATTGCACTTCAAATTTATGTTTCAAACAACTCCTTCATAAAATTAAACCTAACCTTAAACCCTAGCAATCCTAACCCTTCCCCCTCCCTGTTGCTTCTCGCCTCCACTGTTCAGCGCCGTTTGGATTGCGGCGGCAAGCAGTAGTATTTCGAGTGGCTTAAGATCTATAGGCTATTGCCTAAACCCTAGACCTAGAAATCCTAAATCTAACCCCTCTGCCCTTTGTTGCTTCCCGCCTCCGCGGCTCGCCGTGACAACGCTGCAGTTTGAGCACTGTCATAACTCATGAATTATCTTTGATGGCATGAATTATCTTTGGTCGACACGATCCGTCCTTTAGGGGCACGGATCGCCTCCCTTTGGCATAGCTCATCTTATAGAAGGATAATAAATAAAGTAATTGATACCTTACCATCACACACATGGCATGCGCCATCTTTAATTTAGCATGATCCATCTTTTTAGGGCACAGACCGCCTTCCTAAGCATGGTGCATCTCTTGCGAGATGGTAAGTTACGTTAAGAGCGAAGCAAGACAAAGCCATGGTCTATTCAATTCACACGTCGATATAGATTTCACAATAATAGTAAGTAAGATGGAGGAACGAACAACAAAAAAATAATTGATAATCTTGGTCAAGTTATTCTCCAATTAAAATAACAAAACCCTAAAAGTGCATAAAAGTTAGGGCTCGAAGTCCTAGAATAAGCTTAGCCGCTCATGGTGGGGGTGATGATGGAGACGTTGATGAAGGATGACAAGCGTTCCATGGCGGCTCCTCTTCTTCGTCTCCCTTGAGCTCTCCTCCGAAGATGTCGGTTTTTAAAGCAAAAATTAGATCTGTCTCTTCAATAGAGACAGTGTATACATAGGCTCCTGAGCATAAAAGATTAGTAATCATCCGCAGCGTGATCTCGATCGTCCAGATTAGAGCGTTGGGGTGCTCTGATTGCCGGCCATGGCCAATCGATATGTGTTCGGTCTCGATCGATTGGACATGGTGATTTCTCTGTCTGCGGAGAAGGGCAGTGGCCGATCAATCGGCGCTCGTGCCTGATCGATCGGGCACTACCATTTCTCTATTTTCCGGAACTAGTCACGGAGGGTGCCTTCAGAGATTCAATGTTCATGTGGTTGCTCTTGTTTTTACTTCTCGTCACGCTTTGTCTACGTTAAGTCCTAAACGTAACCCAGCGCCGCCATCGCCACCTCTACGTGCGCCCACTGCTGCAATAGCTCGAGGCCACTGCTCGAGCCCGTTGTTGCCGCTGCCACCACCTCCGCTGCTCGTGCCCGTCTCCGCCACCGCTGCTCGAGAGAGATGGGAGAAAGGATAGGCGAGAGGTGTGGATAATTTGCGGCGTGAAAATTTTATGTATTGTTAGTTAATGGGAGTTTAATCCAAAGGACTTTCGACTAGTCGAATCTTACATCGGTCCTTTAGGCTAATCACATTTCTTGTCAGGGACCTACGCCACATTAATCCCAAAAACAATATCGACAATGTTGGGGGTTGACCAAAAAACCTAAATATATAAGGACTGTTTTGGTAGTTAGTTTCTGATTGTTCAAACTGTCAATGGCTGCTTTTGGTTCGATGCACACGCTGGCATAGCACGTGCATCCCCGACGACGAGCAAGTTGGCTGTCTCCAAAGACGTGTCGGGACAGCATAACCTATCTGTCGTGCCGGCGGCCGGCCGGCCGGCCATCCTACGCATCCCTCAGGCCCGTAGCCCCCAGCTTTCTGCTGCCGCACGTGTTCATCTTATGCAGACACAGTGTCGCACGTGCCAATAGTACCCATGCCACCTGATGCGGGTTTGCTTCTTCAAGCCTTCACGGTCTCGTGCCTTCTCACCCACTAAAATGTAGGTGGAACCTCACCATCTGCATGACCCAGGACATAACCGTGACAGTGATTTGGACTGCTCTTTGTAGTGTTGGGTTGAGGGGCTCAGAGAGCCAGCTCATTTTTTTTTTCCATTTTTTGAATGTTCTAGGGTTTTGGTGTTCTCCCTCTTGGTTTTCTTGAACGTCGTTGGTGGCTCTGGAGAGGCAAGGGGTTCGATAGACCATCTTCTTAGAAAGTGGGATCTAGTACCCCTCCCTCCCCATGTAGATAGGAGGCTTCTTCTCCCCCGGCGGCGATGGTGATTTTGTACGTACCTCTCCGGAGTCACGCGAACTTTGGTCTTCTGCTCGATTCGGGCCAAAGATCAACTTCGGGGTAGCGGCCTTTGCCGGTTTGCTGCCGGAGTGGAGATCTTGCCCCCGGCCCACCAGTGACGGAGGTTTCGACATGCATGGGTTTATGATCCCCTCTTCTGCTCGGTGATGCGGGTTCTGGTGGATCAAGGTTCATCAGCGGTGCCTCACCTTTAGCCGTGCGTTGCGGGTGGTGAGTCTTATCCGGAACTGGTGGGGGGGGGGGGGGGGGGGGGGGGGGGGTGTTCCGATTTTTGGTTTGTGTTTATTTGTTTGGGTGTTTGTATCTCTTTGTTTTGAGGCCTGGTGCATCTTAGTTGTATTTGCACCTAGTATGGTGTGTTTTTGGTGTTGTGGCTTTATGCACTTCCCTCCTTTGCAGGTGTGGCGAGGCTTGGTGGTGGCGCTGTGTCCTTCTCTTCGTCTAGTGGCGACGGTTGTTGTTTTGCCAAGTGGCGGTCTTGTTGTTGCCTTATCTTTTGTTTGCATCGGAATGTAACGCCTTTTAAATTACCAAAAAAATAAATAAATAAAAAGAAACTGCTTTTTTTTTTATTTTTTGGGAGAAACAAAACTCGGTTATTCATAGATATATAAAGATCGATCATTAGGGCTGCAACTTGGGCGGGTTGGGTCGGGTTGGGGGTGAACCTAAGTCCAACCCAAGTACTGTATTAATCTTTAACCCAAAACCTAATCCAACCCAACCTCCAACCCAAGTTGCCCAGCCCAAGCCCAACCCAAGCAAAAATTTGCAAGCTCAGGTTGGGCTCGGGTTGGCCCAAGTTGGTCGGACGAGTTGTGTTGTGCAGATTCGAGTATACTTATTTCCAATCATTGTATAAAATTTTAACATTTGAAAATCAAAAACTGAAAATAACCTATACTTTGCTAACACTACTAGTAATAGTATGCAATATATATAGAAGCCACAATGTTACCTTCACCCGTAGGTATCTATTAGGAAATGTTATATTCACCAATGTGAAGTGCAATATATGCAATATTTATAGAAATCACAATGTTACATAAGCAAACAATTAAGTTTCTAGTAATATTATACAAAATAAAGTAAAAAAACTCCAAAAAAAATATCCTTCCTGCACTAGAAGACAAAATGATATTATATAAACAAAATGAAATCGGATTGAATCGTTCTCCAGTCGGACTACATGCGGCTAAGTTGATTACATGAGGCTGTGATGCGCGACGGGCCCATTGACTAGGGCCGACTGACTGGAGGAGATCCAATCTCAAGTCTCAACTCGTTGAAATTGTGAAAGGATGGCTCCACAGCCTCCACATGGGTATTGTGGGTATTGAAGTACATAGTACAAACCCACATATTTAACATACTTATACATATGAACACTCGGGTTCGGATTGGGCCAGGTTGCCCGACCCCTCAAACCAGGCCTGACCCGTATTCAACTCGGGTTGCATTTGTTAGTCCTATCCCGACCCAATGCCCAAACACCTCAGTCCAAATCCGTCCAAAACTCGGATTGGATCGGGTTCAACCTGCCCAAGTTGCTGCCCTATCGATCATTACAAACAAGAACTCTCTTTGTGGCTCTCATGTTATCCTTGATTGCAAACTAATCAACATCACATATGCACTGCGATGGTGCCCTAGTCGCACATACAGTGTGCATACCAAACCGAAGTACACATTCCTTCTTCAGCTAGGACGGCTACAATGCACAGGCCCTACAATGCCGTTTAAGGTACACACGGTGCGCATGTCAAATCGCAAGAGATGATCCCGCTGTTGAAGCAGTGTTTCACGAACCTAAAAGCATCCGGTTCGGTCCAAATCGGTTCATACCGATGGTTCGATCATTTAAACCGTATAAAAATATGTTTTTAAAATAAATATTTACTAAATTCTTCAATGGCAACGTTTGATTTCTGAGTTAACATACAAACCGGTTTATACAAAGACCGAACAGAAACATACTCCGGTTCTAGTCCAAACCGGTTGAACCGCCCGGTCCAGTCCTGTTTTCAAAACACTGTGTAGAAGACACCTACGATACACACAAGTTGCTTGAGTCACACACACCATTTGCATGTCGAATTACAAGAGATGATGATGCAGCTCGAGTCGGCTTTTTTCCCCTCTCGTTGAGAAACTTAAGTAAAATTCGAAGAAGAGGCTTCCGTTTTTAGTACATTGTATATACATGTATACATCAAAGCCCTACGAAAAGCGAGGTACCGTATTGTATGTAATTACATTCATGGTACTAAGCATGAACGGCCATGATACACTAGAAGAGAAACTCGGATGGATTGGGTTGGGTTGGGTTGGGTTGGCGTTCAACTGTAGCCCAACCCAAATATGGTATACCTCAATCCTAACTCTAACCCAACCCAACATTAGGTTGAGAGTTCTCAATCCAACCCTACCCAAGTGGGTGGGTCTGGTTAATATTTATTTATAATATCAACCTAATATATTCTAGTACATTAATTTATTTTCTTGAAATAGCTTCGCTCTTTCCAAAAAAAAAAGGAAGGCTATATATAGAACAAATAATCAATAAATATTCAACCGTATCAAATTTCACAAAACAAAAACCTCTACAAAAAAATAAGTTATGATTTAAAAAAATATCTTTACTAATATAAAAGACACAAGTATCGATGTATATTGTACACTATCATATCAAACATATAGAACACATGATTTGAAATATATTTAACGAAACTAATACATAAGAAAGGAAATATAAGATAAAGATGAAAGAAATGCATATATATATATTAATCGGGTTCGAATTGAATCAGTCAACCCGGACCCTCAATCCAAATCCATCCAAATATTAATTGGGTTGGTCTTTTCTCAACCCAACCCATCTTACAACTGCCTAAACCCAACCCAATGTCAGGTTAAACACGTATGGGTTGGGTTCAACTCATCTAAGTTTCAGCCCTACGATGCACGCCGTATGTGCTCATGGCCTTACCACTTCCCGGTCCTCTTAATCTCAAGCCCAGGCTCGCTGTGAACCGGACCAGACCGGACCGGGTTATTTTCAGGTGGCAGACTTGGATCCCACGCCACGTGTCGATCCCACGTGGTGTCCCCTCCTCGGCCAGAATGGAAACCAGGAGCGCAGCCTGTTCGGTCGCCGCCCCGCACATGGTGAAACCTGACAGCTTGTCTTTATTCGCGGATCGAGTCTCCCTCTCCGTCAGCACTCACCACCCACTCGTGCGCGCCGTTTCATTATTTGTTTTATTTATTATTCTTTTAAAATAAGGTTAAATTACACTTTACTCCCTGAAGTTTTGCCCAAAATCACTTCACCCCCTGAAGTTTTTACTTTGCAAATCGTTCCCTATAGTTGGAAATGTTAGCACAAGACCCCTTTGTCACCTAATAAATTTTGAATGATTCAAAATAGCCGCTCCGCCCCGAACCACAGAATCACCATGGTTAGGGGTCTACCCACTGACACTTGTCTGTGACCTATTTGATCAACCGGCCCTTATGATTTTTTTTTTTTTGAGAACCCCTCAGAGGAGGGAGGAACCGGCCCTTATGATGGAAGTCCTCTGTGGTTCACTCGGTGGCCTTGTAGATCTCAACAATCCGAAATCGTCCAAAACGACGAAAATAACAATTGTCAATGGTTGGACCCCGAACCAAGGTGACACCGTGGTTCGGGACAACTAAGTTAAGAAATTTAAATAAATTTTCTCTTTTGGTAATTTCTATTTATTTATTAAAAACTGAATTGAATAGGATAAAATGTAGTTTGTTAAATATAGGGGGGGGGGGGGGGGTGTTTAAGTGTTTTTGGGCTAAACGTAAGGAGGAAAGTGCAATTCTGCCTAAAATTAAAGGATTATTTTGATTTTGCCCCCCAAATTTTGCCTTGAATTAGACGTTACCCCCTATTATTTCATTAATTAGACTTTACCCCCCAAAACTAACTGCTCCCTCAGCTCTCCATCTAATAGAAAGGGTGAGCTGACAGAAAAGAAATAAAATTTTGGGGGGTGAGCTGACGGAACAGTTAATTGTGGGGGGTAAAGTCTAATTCAAGGCAAAATTTGGGGGGCAAAATCAAAATAACCCAAAATTAAACTAAAATAGATCAAACAAACCCCGCGGCCTTTAAAACCACCACCTCCTGCCCTTCTCCTCGCATCTGGCAACAGAAACGAGAGAGCAGAGAGAAATGGTCGCCGGATTCCGCCGCTCCGTCTCCCTTTCACGCCCAAACCCTAACTGCCCTGGCCGCCTCAAAGGCCGGGGCCCGGAGAAGCCCTCGCACGTGCGGTCCACAAGCCTGCCGTGCCCGTCCCACCCCCTCATCTCCCAGATCGAGGGTGAGATCCGCGCCCTGCGGCTCTGGCAGTCAGGAACCCAACCAGAGCCTGAGCCGGGATCCCCAGCCTGGCTCTGCGCCGGCCTGGACGGGCTCGAGCTCCTCCACGCCGCCCTGGACGACCTCCTCCATCTCCCCCGAGCCCAGGACTGCCTCCGGCGGTCCGCCGCCCGGACCGAGCGGCTCCTGGACGACTTCCTCCGCCTCGCCGACGCGCACGGAAGCCTCCGCGCCGCCGTCGTGGCGCTGAAGCAGCACCAGTCGGCGGCCCAGGTGGCGATCCGGAGGAGGGACGAGGCGAGGCTTGCCTCCTGCGTCAGGTCCCAGCGGAGGGTGGAGAAGGAGCTCGCGAGGCTCGCGTCCGTCCTGCGTGACGTAACCAGATCCCCACCGCCCGCGCTCCTCTTCGAGTCGGACGCTACCCAGGCGGAGCTGGCGGGGATCCTCACGGAGGCGGCCGCGGCGACTGCGTCGGCGTCGGCGGCTGTCTTGCTGGGGATCGCGGCGGCTTCAGCCGCCGCAACCGGGGTGGCGGCATCTTCATCGTCGTGCTCGCCGCCGTCGAGGGCTTCTTGGATGGCCGGCCCGCTGAGGAGGCTGTCATCATTGTCATCATCAACTAAGACGAGGGTGTCAAGAAGTGATGAAGAGGAGGGTCCAGAGGGGGAGGCGTGGAGGATGAAGAGGAGGAGCATGGCGTTGGAGAGCTTGGAGGGAATGGAGGGGTGGGTCCCGGCGTTGGAGAGCAGCTGCGAGCGGGTGTTCAGGGGGGTGGTGAACACCAGAGTCTCCCTCCTCAACATCCTCACTCCCTCGACCTAGGGTTTACGTGCATGGGAAATATGAGCTGTATATTGCACTTAAAATGGGAGAGATAAATGTGTTAATTTTTCTTTTTTATATTCTAATTAGGGTTTATGTGACGATTTTGAACAATAGGAAGAACTTTTGGGGCCCAACTAACATTCACTGCAACAAAAACATCATAATTCCGCGCCATAATCGACGACCAATTTTAAATTGATCGATAATGTTATTTTTTAGGGTTTCACTATGATGCAGAATTGAAAAATTCGGTACCGTATCGAATCTATCTCCATCATCCATCTCATTTTTCATGCGTCGTAAGGGCGGACCTACATTGGGCCTAGGGGGGGCTCAAGCCCCTCCCCCTCAAATTGGGAAAAAACAAGGTAAGTTACACTTACCCCCTTCAAGTTTAGCTCAAAAACACTTAACACCCCTATAGGTTATTTTGTTCCAAATCACTCCCTAAAGTTTGAAATGTTAGCACAATACCCCTTTTGTCAACTACTAGATTTCCTCATTTGGTAATTATCTGATCGAAGCTGAATTGAAGGGGGGCAAAATGTTATTTTTTAACTATAGAGGGATTAAATGTTTTTGAGCTAAACTTCAGGGGGGGGGGGGGGGGCAAAGGGTAATTTATCAAAAAAATAATTATAGCAAACTTTTGGTTGCCAACTTCACATGGAGGTGGCGACCACCATCCCACCGGCCACCATCCCCCGCCAGTCAATGTCCACTGTCATGCCACCGACCCCCACCCCCACTGCCACATGGGCCATCCGTCGCTGCCGGCCACTACCCGTCGCCGCCGTCTGAATTGGTGACCTATGGCCGGCCTCGCCGTTTGCCGGCCACCGACGCCCACCACTGTCCGGCCAACACCCACTACTTTCTGCCACCTCCCGCTCACGTGGCATCCTCGTAAAGTTCATCTCATGGCCCTTAGTGAATAAAAATCGAGTGGGAATTAGGTTTTTGGGGGTATGTATGAAATCCCCCCTGCCAAAAAAAAGAAAAAAGAATCTGGTCTATTATTTACAACCCATGCACCCCGATCAAGTCGGCCAATTATTGTTCCAAATTTTCGAAGGACTTTGAGGATCGAAATTCTCCTCCACTAGAGGCAAAATCCTAATAGGCCTTTTGTTGCATGATCAAAGGAAGGGTAGGGACGTTGTCATGCCGCCTGCCAATGCCTTCGACTGTGAGGCAGCGACTGTAGTTACTTTTTAATAATTATGCCCCCCTGAAGAAAAATCCTGGATCCACCAATGGTCGTAATGGTTAGAGTATTATCCTAGGGCCATCGGATGGCCCCTAAGAATTTTGGTATGGTACTGAAGTGTGTACCATGGAATTTTCCTATGTTTTAAAACAAAAATGAAACAAATGTAATTGGCAGTCATGCTGCCGTATTAGACAGAGTTTATGACATACAAAGAAAAATAATAATTACATTAAAATATTGAGATTACTGTGGAAATTATTTCTAATAAACATATTAGGATGGTTCGTTGAATCAAACCACTATGAGCATTTATGCTGTGATAATTAGTCCAAATTTAAATAGTATAGCTACCAATAATATAATAGATTTGACTAAGCATATGGAGTTGGAAGAAAACAAATATATAATAAAAATACAAAGTAGCTAAAAACATGTTTACCTAAAAATATAGTCGCAAGGTTTCTCTTACGATTAAGCACGTTATAGGTCGCTCATTCTTTCCTAAGGCCAACGCTTGCATCAAGAGTTGGAGCAGGGCGATGCATGTTTCATTCGGCATTTGAAAGTTTGACTGCACATGTTCAATGTGTCATTCCATCCTTCTAGAGAGGATGAGTGCTTCGTACGTATCAACATGGATGCAAATATAGAGTATTGTACATAACCACAATATGATCTGAATTAATAAAGAATTCTTGAACTATAGTATTCCGGCCTCATTGACAAAATGTTAAGTAAATACTTGGGATAAATTAAAATTAATTCCATGCCAGCAAAATGACATGTGCCTCCACTGGTTGTTCTAGTCGATCTGATTCCCTTGATTTATTGGCTAAAACTCACATTAATCTGCCAAGGCTTCGATTTCGATTAGACTAGTACTAATCTTGTATAATGCACGAACGACTGTGATACCGCTCAAAAGGATCCCACATCTGGCACCGAATCTAGGTTTCCATCGTTTATAATTAGTTAAGAGAGAGAGGAACATGTTTAATTATGAAAAAATTAAAGGGGGGAGAGAGAGAGAGGCGGGAATGGGGAGACTAGTTATCACGTGCCACCAAAGGTCTCCATTTTATAAGAGTAGTACTAGTTCCCAACCCATACAGTATATGCATGAGAATGTAAAATAAAAACATTAGCATACAATAGAAATATATGTACAAAATTGTAATCATATAAGCATGTAAGTATGATATAGAAAAAAAACATAACATAAACAATTTGTCATGGTAGATGTTCATAACAGAAGAAAATAAATATTAGGAGAGGAAAAAAATTACGGAACTATAGGCCATATACCTTTTATCCTTTTTGTTGATCTGTGTCATGATCTTTATGCATCCTCTTTGTTCTACATGGACCATCCAGAGTCATTTTTGTTAAATCCATAAAAAAAAAATGTATAGAAAATAGAGAAGAAAAATATTTAATTGGTTCAATTAAAGCTAATATTAAAAATGAATAGAAAGAAGATTAATAAGAGAGAGAGAGAGAGAGAGAGAGAGAGAGAGAGAGAGAGAGAGAGAGAGTAACATCCTTGCCATCTTCCATAGGGTGTGCAAGATAGGGATTAGGAAAAATAATAAATCAAAATTTTCTTAGAGCCTGCCATTAAAACCTACAATTAAAAACTAACTTTTTAAATCCCAATTCTAAAAAACTGTTATTAAAACCTACAATTAAAAGCTAACTTTTCAAATCCCAACCCATAAACCCTATATTAAATTATAATGATTGTAATTGAACTTTGCACGCTATAGAGAATATATAAAAACTAGCCATAAAACACTTATATATAGTGTAAATGTGAAACAATTCGTTTCTTATGGAGTTCGGCATATAAATGCATTTATAAAACTCAGTGATTTTACTTGAACAATTAAGAAAATATATTAGATGTGGATATATTTAATATAGTTTTAATTTTCTTTTTATTTTTTTACATAGTGGGATACCAAAAGAGGGGAGAAGGGGAGACTGCCACATGGTACCAAAAACCTCAGCTTTATAAGATTAGTATTAGATAACCTATTTTATGTTAATACAAAAGTATACATCACTTTGAAACAAGCACTACATATGGAGAGATCATGTTAAATTCAATATGATTTTGTGAGATACTCTTCATGGTTATTGGAAAGACCTATGATCCTTCGATCATGTTTCAAGGAGAGACTTCCTTTGACATTCCTAATGCTTTTGAAAGGATGATTGTGTCGACCAAGATCCAATAGGCCAATAGCCAAGAGCCAAGACTCATGAGGCTGGGATGCCAAGATGAATGACGTGAGGTGAGGTGAGGTGAGGTGTACAAGGCTATGAGTTAGCCCCACATCGCTTGGAGAGAAGTAGATCCTGAGTTACTTATATAATTTTCTCTTCCAAACTTAGAAGATGCGTTTTAAAACCGTACGCCGCTACAGATTTCGTAAGAAATTTGTAGTTAAGCGTGCTCGGGCGAGAGCAGTACCAGGATGGGTGACCTCCTTGGGAAGTTCTCGTGCGGGCACGGGTAAAGTGGATAATATCTTGTGTGTTTGGGACGGATATTAATAAATGATATCAGAGCTGGTTCTCCTCGCTATGGGGGGGGTTTAATCCTATACGAGGACGTGTAGCCCTAAGGGGGGTGGATTGTAACCACCAAGATCCAATAAACCAATAGCCAAGAACCAAGACTCCTGAGGCTGGGATGCCAAGATAGATGAGGTGAGGTGAGGTGCGGTGTACAAGGCCATGAGTTAGCCCCACATCGCTTGGAGAGAAGAAGATCCTGAGCTACTTATATAATTTCCCCTCCCAAACTTAGAAGACGCGTTTTAAAATCGTGCGCCGCTACGGATTTCGTAAGAACTCCATAGTTAAGCGTGCTAGGGCGAGAGCAGTACCAGGATGGGTGACCTCCCTGGGAAGTTCTCGTGCGAGCACGGGCAAAGCGGACAATATCTTGTGTGTTTGGGGCGGATGTTACAAAATAGTATCAGAGCCGATTCTCCTCGCTATGGGGGGGTCTAACGCTACACGAGGACGTGTAGCCTTAAGGGGGGTGGATTGTGACGACCAAGATCCAATAAGCCAATAGTCAAGAGCCAAGACTCCTGAGGCTGGTATGCCAAAATGGATGAGGTGAGGTGAGGTGAGGGGAGGTGTACAAGACCATAAGTTAGCCCCACATCGCCTGGAGAGAAGGAGATCCTGAGCTACTTATATAATTTTCCCTCCCAAATTTAGAAGACGCATTTTAAAACCGTGCGCCGCTACGGATTTTGAAAGAACTCCGTAGTTAAGCGTGCTCGGGCGAGAGCAGTACCAGGATGGGTGACCTCCCTGGGAAGTTCTCGTGTGGGCACGGACAAAGCGGACAATATCTTGTGTGTTTGGGGCGGATGTTACAAAAGTTGTAATATCCTGGATAATTTTGGAATAATTGTAAATGGTATTTATTTTTTCTTTTTATTATGAATGATAATTGTGTTCTTCGTTAGTTTCAATAGAAACTTTTATCCCGGAGAAATCCCCCGATGATCTGAATTAATAAAGAATTCTTGAACTATAGTATTCCGGCCTCATTGACAAAATGTTAAGTAAATACTTGGGATAAATTAAAATTAATTACATGCCAGCAAAATGACATGTGCCTCCACTTGTTGTTCTAGTCTGATTCCCTTGATTTATTGGCTAAAACTCACATTAATCTGCCAAGGCTTCGATTTCGATTAGACTAGTACTAATCTTGTATAATGCACGAACGACTGTGATACCGCTCAAAAGGATCCCACATCTGGTACCGAATCTAGGTTTCCATCGTTTATAATTAGTTAAGAGAGAGAGGAACATGTTTAATTATGAAAAAATTAAATGGGGGGGAGAGAGAGAGAGGCGGGAATGGGGAGGCTAGTTATCACGTGCCACCAAAGGTCTCCATTTTATAAGAGTAGTACTAGTTCCCAACCCATACAGTATATGCATGAGAATGTAAAATAAAAACATTAGCATACAATAGAAATATATGTACAAAATTGTAATCATATAAGCATGTAAGTATGATATAGAAAAAAAACATAACATAAAAAATTTGTCATGGTAGATGTTCATAACAGAAGAAAATAAATATTAGGAGAGGAAAAAAATTACGGAACTATAGGCCATATACCTTTTATCCTTTTTGTTGATCTGTGTCATGATCTTTATGCATCCTCTTTGTTCTACATGGACCATCCAGAGTCATTTTTGTTAAATCCATAAAAAAAAAATGTATAGAAAATAGAGAAGAAAAATATTTAATTGGTTCAATTAAAGCTAATATTAAAAATGAATAGAAAGAAGATTAATAAGAGAGAGAGAGAGAGAGAGAGAGAGAGAGAGAGAGAGAGAGAGTAACATCCTTGCCATCTTCCATAGGGTGTGCAAGATAGGGATTAGGAAAATTAATAAATCAAAATTTTCTTAGAGCCTGCCATTAAAACCTACAATTAAAAACTAACTTTTTAAATCCCAATTCTAAAAAACTGTTATTAAAACCTACAATTAAAAGCTAACTTTTCAAATCCCAACCCATAAACCGTATATTAAATTATAATGATTGTAATTAAACTTTGCACGCTATAGAGAATATATAAAAACTAGCCATAAAACACTTATATATTTTGTAAATGTGAAACAATTCGTTTCTTATGGAGTTCGGCATATAAATGCATTTATAAAACTCAGTGATTTTACTTGAACAAATTAAGAAAATATATTAGATGTGGATATATTTAATATAGTTTTAATTTTCTTTTTATATTTTTACATAGTGGGATACCAAAAGAGGGGAGAAGGGGAGACTGCCACATGGTACCAAAAACCTCAGCTTTATAAGATTAGTATTAGATAACCTATTTTATGTTAATACAAAAGTATACATCACTTTGAAACAAGCACTACATATGGAGAGATCATGTTAAATTCAATATGATTTTGTGAGATACTCTTCATGGTTATTGGAAAGACCTATGACCCTTCGATCAAGTTTCAAGGAGAGACTTCCTTTGACATTCCTAATGCTTTTGAAAGGATGATTGTGTCGACCAAGATCCAATAGGCCAATAGCCAAGAGCCAAGACTCATGAGGCTGGGATGCCAAGATGAATGAGGTGAGGTGAGATGAGGTGAGGTGTAAGGCTATGAGTTAGCCCCACATCGCTTGGAGAGAAGTAGATCCTGAGTTACTTATATAATTTTCCCTTCCAAACTTAGAAGACGCGTTTTAAAACCGTACGCCGCTACGGATTTCGTAAAAAATTTGTAGTTAAGCATGCTCGGGCGAGAGCAGTACCAGGATGGGTGACCTCCCTGGGAAGTTCTCGTGCGGGCTCGGGTAAAGCGGATAATATCTTGTGTGTTTGGGATGGATATTACAAAATGATATCAGAGCTGGTTCTCCTCGCTATGGGGTGGGTCTAATCCTACACGAGGACGTGTAGCCCTAAGGGGGGTGGATTGTAACCACCAAGATCCAATAAACCAATAGCCAAGAATCAAGACTCCTGATGCTGGGATGCCAAAATGGATGAGGTGAGGTGAGGTGCGGTGTACAAGGCCATGAGTTAGCCCCACATCGCTTGGAGAGAAGGTGATCCTGAGCTACTTATAAAATTTCCCCTCCCAAACTTAGAAGACGCGTTTTAAAATCGTGCGCCACTACGAATTTCGTAAGAACTCCATAATTAAGCGTGCTCGGGCGAGAGCAGTACCAGGATGGGTGACCTCCTTGGGAAGTTCTCGTGCGGGCACGGGCAAAGCGGACAATATCTTGTGTGTTTGGGGCGGATGTTACAAAATGGTATCAGAGCCGATTCTCCTCGCTATGGGGGGGTCTAACGCTACACGAGGACGTGTAGCCTTAAGGGGGGTGGATTGTGACGACCAAGATCCAATAAGCCAATAGTCAAGAGCCAAGACTCCTGAGGCTGGGATGCCAAAATGGATGAGGTGAGGTGAGGTGAGGGGAGGTGTACAAGGCCATAAGTTAGCCCCACATCGCCTGGAGAGAAGGAGATCCTGAGCTACTTATATAATTTTCCTTCCCAAATTTAGAAGACGCATTTTAAAACCGTGCGCCGCTACGGATTTTGAAAGAACTCCGTAGTTAAGCGTGCTCGGGCGAGAGCAGTACCAGGATGGGTGACCTCCCTGGGAAGTTCTCGTGCGGGCACGGACAAAGCGGACAATATCTTGTGTGTTTGGGGTGGATGTTACAAAAGTTGTAATATCCTGGATAATTTTGGAATAATTGTAAATGGTATTTATTTTTTCTTTTTATTATGAATGATAATTGTGTTCTTCGTCAGTTTCAATAGAAACTTTTATCCCGGAGAAATCCCCCGATGATTGATGTCATCATATGAGATTATTTTGACCATATATCCTTGCGTGTTCTAAGCGAGGTCCATCCGCATGCATTGATGCGAGCTGTGGGTAGGAACTTAGGTGCGGTTTAACCGTGGAGCACCAATAGGTTTCTATAAATTGTTTTAGAAAAGTAGCCTTTAGAATACCTCTAAATTTTATAGAGTTAGCGTGTACGTTGTCGTCCCGATTCCAACGCCTATTTTTGTGTGATTTTTGGATGAGTGGTTTGAGAATTGTGATTTTTCAAAATTTGCATGTGATTACTCATTTGGATCCGAACCGGGTTATGAATCAACCTCAGACCCGAACACGATTTAACCACTTGAATCCGAGCCCAAGTACGACTTGATTTGGATCTAAAATCTATCAGCTTAGGGCCTTTTTGGTGTGACCTTATTAGATGTATTAACCATGTTATCTTGATCGGATGGGTTTAATGAGTTTAAGTCCAATTAGGGTTTTAGAATCGACACCTTTATATATCCTATCTTCTCCTCATTAGTGCCGCCCCAGATCCCCTTTGGGTTCATGAAAGAGAGAGAGAGAGAGAGAGAAGAAGAAGAAGAAGAGCAGCACGTGTAGTCCTCTTCCCCTCTTGTGTGTCAGAAAGACTCGATGAAAGCACCCCTTCGAGTCCGACGATCCACACGTAGGTCAGCCCATGCCCTCCTCCTCTCCAGTCCTTCCTCCCATCACCACCTGCACTCACCGACGGGCAAACCACCTAGGATTGCGATCGCAAACACCACACAACCACCCTTGTACAACCATGTCCACCATCTCCACCACCAAATCGATGGTTCTACCGTGCACCTCACCACTTCCTGATCATATCCGTTGGTGACCACGCTTGGTCGAACCACCCAATTGTCCCGCCAGATTTTGTTTTCCCATGTCCAGAGAAGCCATCTAGAGCCTTTGGGCTGTGGTTGGGGGTGGCCTGGAGCTGCTCCCGACGGCGGCCTTTGGCCTGCCGACCGACGGCCCAGTTGATGAACGTGTGGCGCCGCCCACCCTAGCCACAAGGCTTTCTGAACAGGGTTTTACGGGTCCTTCTAGAAATTGTAATCATCTTTTATATTCATCCGACTTTAGCTACGTGTATCCTCATTACGTACACTCACAAACTTGTAATGCATGGATAAGTAAGCTTGTTAGCCACCCTTTTCGTTTTACTGCACCCTTAGAAAAGTTTACAACCCTGGGTTTTTATATTTTTGGAATCCTTTTTGTTAGTACACCTAATATATCCCATGGTTATGTTACGAGAGCACCTCAACCACTACTTATTTTACTTTAAACCTTTAAGCTATGTCTCACCCAACTTAATTGGGTCAAATTGGGTCCAACCCAAACCCTGAACCTGACCCATGGACCCGACCCATTGTGAACCAGACCTGATCCAACTTTAATCAGATCGGACCACTTCAGGCCTATCACGCTGGAAAACATGTTTTTTGGTGATATCGGGCACATCTGTGCTCTGATTCACGCAAAATCGGCGGCAATGGCTAGCCTTTTTCGATACCTACATAACCACCATCGTTCCAGAGAATAGATCTCTGATATTTAGGGGATTTAGTTCGGCTCTATCGACTATGTCGATCCTATGTGTTGACTTGACCCCTAGGGCCCTGAGGCTGGAACCATCGGCACTTTTAAAACCAACCTTCACATACCCTAGCCCTAGTCACTAGCTTATGAAATTCTTGTTTTGTATAACTTCAGAATATACCCAAACTACGAGCAGAGTGACTCACGGTCGATAGTCATGCTCCAACAGGTTAGTCGTACTACATGTAAATTAAAAATAAATTATTCACTTAATATGTTGCATGCTTAGTTAAATATCATGGACATAAACCTTTTGATTTATCAAGTTGGTAGATATTATCTTTTTGTTCTATTTATTTAAATAGAAATTATTTAGAGACTGGTCGATTAGGAGAACATTTGATTTATATGATTTTATGGGATTTGTATCAACTTCTGAAATGTCCAACCTAGTTGCCCGACTGGCTCTCAGTATGGATCCGCGTGCACATCATAGTTAAGTAAACCCCTAGCTATACACAGACCGAAACGAGTAGGGTGGATCACGGGGTTAGGCCACGGGTTATTTTCCATAGGGAAATTGAGGTGGAGTGACATAATCCTGGGGTTTGGACCCCATAGAAAGCAAGTTGGGTGAGAGTGCCCCGTGGTGAAAGACCAAGCCCCCTTTTTGGCCACTAGGGTAGTATGTCTCGAGGCTGTATCCCGAGCATAAGGAATGGAGTGGTTCCCCTGTTCGAAAAAGAAACCCAATAGTAACGCCACCAAGTCGGGAGCCTAGCTCAAACTTGGGGTTCACACTTGTTTCGCCCTCCTCCTTTTTCTTTCTTTTCTCCTACTTAGCCTAGGGCTTTGCACCACAGTACACGACCTAGAAAATGGCTTCTCTCATAAAGTGGAATGGGACGCCTCATGAGGAAATTGTCGATTAGGATACTGAACGTAGAGCATGATATTATTGGACACAGTAGAATAGTTCACTTAATATAGAGTTGTGATAATTGTAATTCTTTTATTTATTTACTCTAAATATGTTTTCAATTCTGCTTTATTGTTCTAGTTTTTGTAGAATTATATTTCAATATATGTATGTTCTTCTATTTTGACTCGGTTTTGTTAGGACCACTGAGTTTTTAAACTCAGGGGGAGTTTGTTTGCTTTGTTTTTCACTCCCCCAGGTTTCTATCGCTAGTGGATCATTAGGAGTGCAATTACAGTTCCAATACTTGTAGGAGCAGCAGCAAGCTCAGGAATTAGTAAGGGTTGAATTGTCAGTTGGATGTTTCATTCCTTCTTTAAACTCAGTGGCAGTTACTCTCGTCTTGGATGTAATGGAATATGGCAGGCAATTGATGTAATTGAACTTTGAGATAGTGGACTTTTGTTTTAGAAGAGTTTTGCTAATTGTTTTTTTTTGTTGAATTACCTTGTTGTTTCTGTTTACTTTTCATCACAACCAAGTTTTGGACCCTCTCTTCTTAGTCCAAAATTTAGGGTGTGACAACTTGGTATTAGAGCCGGTTCTCCTCGTAATGGGGGGGTCTAACCCTGCACAATGACGTGTAGCCCTAAGGGGGGTGGATTGTGACGACCATGATCCAATAGGTCAATAGCCAAGAGCCAAGACTCCTGAGGCTGGGATGCCAAGATGGATGAGGTGAGGTGAGGTGAGGTGTACAAGGCCATGAGTTAGCCCCACATCGCCTTGAGAGAAGGAGATTCTGAGCTACTTATATAATTTTCCCTTCCAAACTTAGAAGACGCATTTTAAAACCGTTGCCGCTACGGATTTCGTAAGAACTCTGTAGTTAAGCGTGCTCAGGCGAGAATAGTACTAGAATGGGTGACCTCCCTGGGAAGTTCTTGTGCGGGCACGGGCAGAGCGGACAATATCTTGTGTGTTAGGGGCGGATGTTACAATGATGCTTAGTCTTTCTATGTATGGGGAATAAAAAAAACATTATGCCTCTATGGAGAGGGAAGATACTTACATAAAACATTATTCAACCAGTAGACAAAGCTTTACAAACTGTTCACAGACTCGATAATAGTCATCCGCTGCACCTAGGCTTGAATGTTGGATCACACTCTGCCCTGACTAGTAGGAAACCGATGTCTGTGATCGAGTATGTAAAGTTTTTTGCCTAGTTGCGTATAAAGGTATAGGAGATCCTCCCAAATGAGAGAGAGAGAGAATCCGAAGAAAAAAAAATTTCTCTCACAAGGGGACGCTCCAGATGCTCAATGATATATTTCAAAAGTTCACGAAAGAATAGAGAGCCATCCGATCTAATCTTTACACATATCCACGACCAGTGCATCTCAACCGTGCCCTTTTTACATGTAAATGTTTACATATCTATTTCTTCCTCTATTTTTTTTGTTAAAGCAAGGCATGACGTGATATGGATTTCTTGTTTTCATTTTCTAAATTTGATTCATTATTTTTCTATATTAGTGTGGGTGCAAAAAGTTGATTCGTTTTTGTTGCTAATAACCTCATGAGATTAAAGTCTCTCTCGAATCTCAGGGTTGGTGAGTCTGGATGGTAAAGAAGCTAATAAGAGATTGTAGGAGAGATTCTCTGGAGGGTTTTTTAAATCCTCGTCTCCACGAATCTTCGCAACTTGCCTTTGCTTCCACATCCTTAACACCCAAAAGCCTTAGGCATGACACCGTCTCCTCTTTCTAAATGTCGCAACTCAAACTGTAACAAAGAAACTCTTCAACTTTGCCTAGATGTAGGGTCTGCAAACTCTAAACCGAACCACCCAACCCGACCAAACCAAATCAAGTCGATCGGTTTTGATCGGTTTGAGTCTTTCGAAACTTTCAATGGATCGGATTGGGGTGAGTTATTTAAAAAACAACATGATTGAATCGATTGACATATATGTAAATTTAATACCAAAATAAAGCAAACTGAACTGGCATATGTACACAGTTAATAAAATATGCCATGTCTCATCCCCTAGGGCTTAACGTCTGAAATTGGTAAATGGAACCGTGAACTCCAATTAAAAAGCAATTGCATTGTCCTATTGTTTCATTGTAATACCCCTTCATTATGTTTCATTCCTCCCCATCATAACATGATAGTTAATTGACATTATGGCAATGCTTAAAGTCTTTCTAAATTTTATCATATAGTTTTAGTATAGTAGTTTATATTTTTATTGCTTAAATATTGTAGGATGGCTAGAAAATAATTTTAAAATCCATATTTAGGCCTAATAATTAGACATCAATTTAAGTTTTAAAGTGAAACTAGGTCAAAATACACGGTAAAAAAAAAACCCCAATAGGCATATTGGCCAAAGTCCAAACCGGTCATCCAATCCAAGCCAAACTGACTTTAATTAGATTGGACTCCAATCCAAGTTTGGTTGTAATTGGATTGAGAATCTTCAAAGCGGACTAGGATTGGAATGGTTTGAGTTTTGTCTATAGGGACCGATTTTGATTCAAAGTACACCCTTACATACATGCGACATTTTGATATTGAAATGGAGATCTCATTCTACTCATAAGAAGGAGAAATGAAGGAATATACCAAAAAGTTGGATCTTAATGATCTTCATATTGCTCTCTGAGATACTCGTTCCTAAGACATAAAAGAAATACAAAATTATATGATGGATGAAAAGAAAAGAAATTAAAAATTTTCTCTATTTGGTTACATTGAGAAAACTAGTTTCAAACTCGAACTTTTAATACGGGCTTTTAATATGGGCTTTTAATACGGGTATTTAATACGGGCTTTTAATATGGGCTTTTAATACGGACATTTAATGCGGACACCATTGCTTTAACTCTCCATCTAATCCGAACCGTACGTCGGGATTTAATGGATGACTCGGATCATAGGTAACTATATGAGTAAAAGGCCATGAGTATATACATATAGGGAAAAGGGTTGCTGGACCTGAGGTGCAACGTCGTTGCTGCACCTCAGACATTGTTTTACCAACCTAGAAGTTTTGGAATTTGATAAAATTTGGCGAAGGTGTTGTCTAGGGTAAGATAATCATCCTCACCAATTTTCATCAAATTCCAAAACTTCTAGGGGTGTCAAATGGTCGAAGCAAAATCAGTCGTCCGCAGTCACTGTTAAAATCTGTAGATTTTGCTTCGACCATTTGACCCCCCTAGAAGTTTTGGAATTTGATTAAAATTTGTGAGGATGATCATCTTACCCTAGAAAACACCCTCACCAAATTTCATCAAATTCCAAAACTTCTATGTAGGTAAACAAGCGAGTGGTGCAGCATTGTTATATATATATATATATATATATATATATATATATATATATATATATATATATATATATATATATATATATATATATATATATATATATATATATATATATATATATATATATATATATATAGAGAGAGAGAGAGAGAGAGAGAGAGAGGCATGCTATAATGCAGCATACGGTAAGTGCGGCACCGCATAGTAGCCGTCTAATGCACCGCTGCGTGCATCGCATGCATCAGACGGCTGCGGTGTAGTGCCGCACGTACCGCATGCCGCATTATAGCATACCCCCTATATATATATATATATATATATATATATATATATATATATATATATATATATATATATATATATATATATATATATATATATATATATATAGAGAGAGAGAGAGAGAGAGAGAGAGAGAGAGGAATGAAAGGCTGCGGCGTGCGCTGCCGGCCTGAAAGATGCGGTGGGAAATCCTGGCCGTCCGATTGCACGGATCGGCTGCGGATCGACTGCAAACCGCGCGCAAACCCCCCCAAACGCCCCGTCCGTCTGATCCATCGCACGGACCGTCTGATCCCGTATATATCCTGCCGCTCGGTGTGCTTGAGGGATGATTTGATTCCCATCCGTTCGATCGATGGGATCGAACGGACTAAAATAATTTCGCTGTTACTGTAGCGGCTACAGTAACAGCGAAATTCCATTTAGTCCGTTGGATTCCCATTGATCCAACGGATGGGAATCTTCCCATCCGTTGGATCAATGGGAATCCAACGGACTAAATGGAATTTCGCTGTTACTGTAGCCGCTACAGTAACAGCGAAATTATTTTAGTCCGTTCGATCCCATCGATCGAACGGATGGGAATCAAATCATCCCTCAAGCACACCGAGCGGCAGGATATATACGGGATCAGACGGTCCGTGCGATGGATCAGACGGACGGGGCGTTTGGGGGGGTTTGCGCGCGGTTCGCAGCCGATCCGCAGCGATCGGACGGCCACAAATTCCCACCGCATCTATCAGGCCGGCAGCGCACGTCGCAGCCTATCATTCCTCTATATATATATATATATATATATATATATATATATATATATATATATATATATATATATATATATATATGGGGAGGGATACTCTCACTAATAGGTCTTACAAATAGGTATTACTAATGATCCCAGCCATCTGTTTGAATCGGATGGATGGCTGGGATTAAATTGAGAGAGATCTCTCTCTTTCTCTCTCACCGTACCCCAACCCAAACCCCCCCCCCCCCCCACCCCGATCCCGACCTGACCCCTCCGGCTCCGGCTGCCCTCCGACCAAGACCCCGACCCCTCCGGCTCCCTCCCCTCCGGCGCAGCACCCCGGCAGCCCCGACCCCCTCCCGTCCGGCGCAGCACCCCGGCAGCCCCGACCCCCTCCCCTCCGGTGCAGCACTCCGGCGCAGCCCCAACCTGGATCACCCCGGCGCAGCCCCGACCTGGATCACCTCCGGCGTAGCCTCGACCACCTTTCCCCTACGGCTCCGGCGACGATCGTCGGAGGGGAAGGGGGCTGCCGAATCTGGAGGCTGGAGGGTCGGGGGCTGCCGGATCTGGGTCGGTCGGCGCCGGAGCATCGGGGAGGGTGATCGGCGCCGGAGTCGGAGCCGGAGGGGTCGGGGTCTTGGTCGGAGGGCAGCCGGAGCCGGAGGGGTCAGGTCGGGATCGGGGTCGGGGGGGGGGGGGGGGGGGGTGGGGGTTTGGGTTGGGGTACGGTGAGAGAGAAAGAGAGAGATCTCTCTCAATTTAATCCCAGCCATCCATCCGATTCAAACGGATGGCTGGGATCATTAGTAATACCTATTTGTAAGACCTATTAGTGAGAGTATCCCTCCCCTATATATATATATATATATATATATATATATATATATCGGGAAAATGGACGTTGGACCTGAGGTGCAGTGTCGTTCCTGCACCTCAGGCATTGTTTTATCATTCTAAAAGTTTTGGAATTTGATAAAATTTGATGAGGGTGTTGTCTAGGGTAAGATGATCATCCTCACCAATTTTCATCAAATTCAAAAACTTCTAGGGGGGTTAAGTGGTCGAAGCAAAATCAGCCGTCCGCAATCACCGTTAAAATCTGCAGATTTTGCTTTGATCATTTGACCCCCTAAAAGTTTTAGAATTTGATGAAATTTGGTAAGGATGATCATCTTACCCTAGACAACACCCTCACCAAATTTCATCAAATTGCAAAAATTCTAGGTAGGTAATCAAGCGAGAGGTGCAGCGTCGTTGCCTTAATTTTTTGCCTTCGATTTTTATTTGATGCCCTAGAGTGTTTAGAATGTGCTGATTTTTTGTCGATATAATCATTCCACCTTAGATAAAATATCCACAAAAAATCAACACATTCTAAAACTTCTAGGGACATCAAATATATAATAAAATTTAACAGTTAAAAATGGGTGGTGGATAAAGCTTGTATTATTTGATGCCCCTAGAAATTTTAGAATGTACTGATTTTTTTTTAATGTTCTATCTAAGGTTGGATGATTACATCCATAAAAAATCAGCAAATTCTAAATCCTTTAGGGCATCAAATAACCTCTAAGGTAAAAAATGAAGGCAAAAAATTAAGATACAGAATCCTGACCCTATGTGTGTGTGTGTGTGTGTGTGTGTGTGTGTGTGTGTGTGTGTGTGTGTGCGTATAACAGAGAGAGAGAGAGAGAGAGAGAGAGAGAGAGAGAGAGGAATGTTACAGTGAGCTGTGAGATCCCGGAAGAGAAAGTGAGCTGCACTCACTTTGATCCCCCTAGAAGTTTTGGAATTTGATGAAATTTGATGAGGGTATTATCTAGTGTAAGATGATCATTCTCACCAATTTTTATCAAATTCGAAAACTTTTAGGGTCATCAAAGGGTAGAAGCTTTATCTACCGTCCGTAGTCACTGTTAATCAGTTTTTTTTTTTTGGTATTCTGGAAGGAGGTCATACCTGTATGACCTTCATGTCCTCATCGACAAGGGCGTACAAACCAAGGGGAAAATCATACTCCCAACATCCTTCCCTCCCAGAAACGCGGCACCCATTGGCAAGCCAATGGGCAGCGCTATTAGCAATCCGCGAAATCCATTGCACTGAAACCTCCTCCAGGCGGTCCCAAGCCGACATGCAACACATAACCTATGATCCAATATCCTTATTGCATCCCTTTCCAAGCACCAGTGCATCCCGCGCTTTCTCAGCATCAATAAACAACAAAACCTTGCTAATCTGCCTCCTCCCAAGTTCCCCCATAGCCGTCTGAATAGCCCACAATTCAGCTTGCAAAAGGGTATCTACCTGACACCGAAAAGCCGCAGCCGCACACAACTGACCTGTTCGCGTAGTCAAAACCCAAGCTCCACTTGCCACCTCATACGAAGTGCTAAACGATCCATCCGTCCACATAAGCACTACAACAAATATACTCTATGAAGTCACTTTAAAAGTGATGTCGAAAGGATATGACATCACTTTTTCGTTTGGTGTATTAGGTGGTGGTGTAGAAAGTCCAATAACTTTTGACATCACTTTAGTAAGTGATGCTAGTTAGTGATGTTGTATCTTTTTAGCATCACTTGTAAGGTGATATATATAATTTTATATTTTACTTTTCAAGTGATGTTATAGAAGGTTTTAAATCTTTTTTAAAGTAATGTTAAATTTTTTTTATATCACTTGTTAAGTGATATGTATAAATTTTAACATCACTTTTCAAACGCTATTATTATAAAATATTTTAAAATCACTTTTTGAAGTAATTTTTTAATAATTTAATATTACTTGTTTGATGATGTATAGATACTTGCACATCATTTTTAAGTTATTTTTCAATAATTTAAGATTATTTACTTAGTGATATTTTTACAATTTGACATCACTACATCAATGATATATATAGTTTAATATATCATTTTCTTGAGTGTTGTTATAAGAGAACTTTTTAATTCACTTTTAAAAGTGATATAATATATTTTAATATCATTTTAAGAAGTGTTGTATATTTTATAACATCATCTATGTAAGTGATGTTTTTATAAATTAGAAAACCAAAAAAATATATATTAAAAATCATATTTCAAACTTTATCAAAACTATTTATAGGAATGAGTCTTCCGTTATTGACTTTCATCCATTCAAAACTCTCATACTAAAAACAAAATCATAAAGAACTTTGCTAATGTTATATATATAATTCAAGGATCAACACCATAAAAAAATATTCATATATATGTATATTAAGATTCATATAAAGACAAATATAGCTAGTCAATGGTGATGAAAAATGATATGATCTGATACAAATAAAGCTTGATATGTTTCATTTAAAGACTTAGATTAATACAAGACAAATACTGCTAGTTAAGACAAAATGAAAAAAAAAAAAAAAAGAAATCACAGATAGATACATTATAACACCAGAAATACATCTGCCTTGAATTTCTCATAGTTTTCAAACATTCTTATTTTATATTATCCTCAATAGGTAATTGTGTCTATAACAAATTCCTCATAGTTGATCTAACTATCAACGTCTATATCAGCATGACTGATCATTCATCTCGTAAACCTTTACTTTGCTTCTCACTGAGACTGGTCAAGACATGACAAGGCTCAATAGTTATGATGAAACCCTACTGATTCTTTATCAAATATGCTCAAGGCCTCCTTGAGCTCCTCCAAGTCTATATCGGTCTTGAGAGCCATCAGGTTAAAAAACTCTAAAAATAAGTCATCCCACTACTATCAACATCCATCTTGCATGTATTTGAACTCCACGTCAATCGGATTATGTCCTAGTAGTTGCATCAGTATTCCCAGCTCCTTGGGTGTGATTCAACCTGCATAAACCAATTCCATATATTTTTCCATGAGCTAAAGAGGTCTTAGCATGAAACCAAAAATATAACAATAGAATAAGCTCACATATATGTAACATTTCAATATGATTCTACTTTATTTTTGCAGAAAATAAGAATAAAAAAATAAGGTTAAAAGAAAAAAGCTACCTGAGTGAATTATTCACCCACTAAGCTAAGAAAATAATTAAGTTCATGGTCAATCTTAAGGGAAAGAAGAAACCTCTTAATTATTACACCATAATTAAGCATATCCCTGACAAAATCCTTTTATTATTCCACAACAAGCTCCAAATTATCCACAAGCACTCTATATCTCTTATGAAGCATCTTAATAGTGTTCAGTACATGAGCAAGTAAAATAACTTACTTATAACATAGAAAATAGTATAACAAACAACTACTTAAACCAATTTTTACTTATAATCTATGTGTCATTTGAGAAGTAAGACATATGGTTGATTTGAAGAGGAATTTTGAATAAATTTAAATAATTTTTTTTTTATTTTCTTGCTAATGGCTGAAAATGTAAAACAAAGAATCTCATACCTGTGAATCTTCACTTCCACTAATAATAAAAACATGCTCCAACCTCCTAAAACAAGACCTTATCACAAACCAATAGTTTGCAATCTGTAAATCCAAGGTTTGAGTATTAATAAAAATCACTTACTTTCCAAAAAACAAATCTGCCTAAATTGCATTACAATAATATATTCTATATGAAACAAGCACATGTTGAAGATGAAGAATGACCATGGTTATAGATAGGAGAGAATTAAATAGAGTCAAGAGAAGAAGTTCTTATATTGATTTCTATTAGGTTTCCACGTATACCATGGACTGTCCGATCGATGTCAATAGGGAATTGGTCACTCATTGAGCACATCTTTGTGAGACCTATATCTTGGTCTTACTAGCTTCCCTTCTCCCTCCTCCTTTATCCGGGCTTGGGACCGGCAATATAAAGCTGGTTACTTTACATTGGCGGAGTTAAAAAAGATTGCCTGCATTTGAATATTAAAGAAATAATTATTTATAGTTACCACATAAATAATCAAGACAATATATAGAGGAAAAAAGAAACAAAAAATTGCACAAGATAAAAAATATCATAGTTCAAAGCATCCATGATTCATCATACTGTGCTTATGTCTAAGAAAAATCAAAAGAGATCACCATTTAACTAATACAACCTCTAAAGTCGGAGTTATCAGAAGTGTTAAATTCAAGTACTTTAAAAACTTATGTACATCACTTCTTGATTATAAAACTTGTTGGCCAAGCTACAAAGGTTCCCACAGCATCTTCTATTGTCTTCAGCTCATCATTTCCCCTAACAACTATTGCATCCCCTTTCATAGCAGTTTCAATTAGTACCTTAGAAAAACCAGACCCTAAAGGTAAATGATGCACTTGAGTTGTAGGGTCATCGCTATACCAATATCGGTTGCCACAATATCATCTGGAGTTAGTCTATGAAGCACACATTCCATACTTTTTACTAGCTCTATTAAATGTATTAATCAATATAAGTTTATGAACAATAAAGATCTAATTTAGTCATACTATGGTAACTACAAGTGTGATAATGAACCTGTGTATAAGCCTCCATGTTTTGTCCATAACTCTTGTTATATTCTACCTATGAAAATGCACATAAGGCTCATTAAATTACTTTGCTTGAGAAATTTATACAATGAATTTAAAATTTAAAATTTTGCTATTTGTTGACTACTCAAATGAATAAACAACTCATGAGAATAAAGGAATGAAGCAAGGAGAAAGGGTGTGGGGTGCCGGGTTTCATTGGAAAACCATGAGCTAGCTTTTTAGTGAGGTTGCCTTTGGTTATATACGGGTTGTATATAGTCGGGTGCCTAAAGGTAAATCAAACTTTAATTTTGAAATTTTCAAATTCACTAGATAAATAACTTTTCATTGTACCAGTAACCAAACATAAAGATAAAAGAAAGAAGTAAAAATATTTTTTTCACTTGATAGTCAAGATCTCCGAGTATCATAGTGTGCCATATAATACATACAATATTGCATGCCATGAGTCTCATTACCTAATTTCTGTCACATTAAAAAAAAATTTAAACCACACAATGTCACAATATTGGTTTGTCAAGTGCTTTGTTTCTAACATTAAGTGTTGTTTGCGTTTTTATTTTTTTGTCGAGCGACTCAACTTATGTAGTCACAGAGTGCTGCCATTTCGGGATCATGAATGCCCAGTGCTCGTGTTGCGAGGGGGAACTCGATAGCTAGTGGAACATAGGATCGGTCACATTAAGCCCTATTCAGAAAATCCCTAAAATCCAACGAAAAAAACTAACCTCACCCCCAAATAAAATTTCAAATTACTCTATCAGTTCTGGATTTTCCAATTCTTTTATCACCTCTTTCTTTTATTTATATCTTAGTTTTATGTTCTCCTTTTCTGACCCTAGGACACAAATCTGAAACCCTTTTTTTGTCAAGAAATGCCTTAAAATTTAAGGTTATTCTGACTTTGCCCCCCAAATTTTGCCTTGAATAAGACTTTACCCCCCCATATTTTCATTAATTAGACTTTACCTCCCAAAATTAACTGTTCCGTCAGCTCACCCCCCAAAACTTTAATTTCTTTTCCGTCAGGTCACCCTTTATCTTGGATGGTGAGCTCACGGAACAGTTAGTTTTGGGGGTAAAGTCTAATTAATGAAAATGTGGGGGTAAAGTCTAATTTAAGGCAAAATTTGGGGGGCAAAATCAAAATAATCCTAAAATTTATTAGTTCTCCACCGCTTTGCGGTGTTCTGCACAAATACATAAAATCTCACATTTTGCCACTCGTTCAGATAAAAAAATATACACACCTTAGATTTTTAGAAAATACCACCAATACCTTAATATAGAGAAATAACAAGGAAAATAAGAATGTTTCTTTCACTATTATAGGAGATAAGGAGAAACAACAAGGAGTATGTCAAATCTAAGAGAAACAAAATATCAACACAGCGATTTAAAAATTATATACCAATAGGAATTAATTGGGAGTTGAAGCAATTAGTACGATTCCACTCACCCTTGATTTGATGATTGAATATATCAACTCTGCAGCAATTACCAAAGGTGAACCAATGCGAAATTAAAAGGTTAGAAATTATAACACAGAGAGAAAGAAATATAGATATCTAGATAGAGAAGAGGGGAAGAGGAGGGGAGGATGAGGACTAGGAGGAAGAGGATCAAAAAATTACCCTCAGATCATCCTTTTTGTTGCAAGTTGATAGCCTAGAGCCTTCTCCCAGTTTGCAAACAAGAGAAGGAAACCCCCAATGTTGCCCCTCTTATAATGGGTTGTAATCCCGCGCGCCCCAAGAGAATTTCCTGCCATAAGAATTGATCGGGATCTCTTGCTGATTTTTTGTTCCACTTTCAGCGCCTCATGGAGGGTGTAGTTTCCTCTCAATGATAGCTTGAATTCCGATCTTTGCAGCCACGATCCCATCGAATAGCAAACTTCCATCTTTAGAAACCCTAGCCGCACTACAAGGATATCAACGAGGCCTCATTAGAAAAGATCTGGGATTTGATCTTTGAGTGCAAATCATTTTAGAAAGGAAAATGCTATAGAGCCAACTCGTTTGCCAACTTCTGGTTGCCACCTTGAAGTGGCACGATCATAGCTGTTAGTTGCACAATTTGGCAAGGATGAAAGTGATCAAGTGCGATATCAAGTTGGCAACTAGAAGTTTGGCAAATAAGTTGGCTATATTGCATAATTCAACGGTTCATTACCTGCCGACCGGGTTGAGTACTTGGGCATGATGTAATGGACGATTATGATTCAGTTTTGGATTTTGCCTATCAAATCTGGGTCCTTGAAAAAATACCACTTTTTTTTATACATGGAAATACCATTGAACTAGATAATTTTACAGACTTTTTCTATATAGACCCGATGACAGTCGTCCGTTACACCTAGGCCCCACTGATAAATCACTCTCAAGCCCTACCATCAGGTAGCTAGACATTGTAATTTGGAGTCTATAGCTATCTTAAATATCAATATCATTGCTTTTGCCACTTTACCACACATTTATATATATGGATAGGAAGTAGTCGTTGGATCTTCACAAGGGCTGCCAATTTTGGACCCAACACGGTAGACCCGACACGACCAGACATGAAATTAGTGGGTCTTAGTTTGGGTTAAACGGGTACAGATTGTAAATGAGTTGACATGACAAACATGTTTAATAAATGGGTTGGGTCGAGGTTTAGGGTCTAGACATACGATAGACTCGAGAAGACCCATTTAAAATTCAACGGGTCGTGTCGTGTCAGGACACCCGCAATCTTAAATTGTAGTATGTATTATGTGGGCTAATATTATAGTCTTGTTTCCAACGGGTCTTATCTGGTCAGGTCAGGTCGAGTCGGATCAGGTCGAGTTGGGTCAATTGAATATGACCCATGTGGTAAACGGATCTAACGGTTCTTATCGGGTCTACCCGTTCATAAGGGTTGGGTACAGGTTTAAGGTCTGGACATGATTAGTTAAACAAGTCAATTAAGTCCGAGTCTAAGCGTTCTGGACACGACCCGGAACTAGACACGACCTAACACGTCCCATTGTCATCCCTAATTCACCATCCAACGGTCTATATCTAGAGTATTGATTAATCAAAAAATAATTATCGACCATTGAATGGGGAGGGATCCAACGACTGATAACTTTTTATAAAACTACATAGCATTATACATACCCTAGGAATTATATATATAGATATATTTTCTAATAAATTTATCTATATTTTCAAAATCACTCTATAAGTGATGTTATCAATTTAGAAAGTATTTTGTTTTAAACATCACATTTTAGGTGATGTTATAAGATTTATAGATAGCACCACAACAAAATCACTTTAACAAGTGATGCATGTGTCATGTATAACATCACTTTTACACAAGTGATATCGATAGTGCTTATGTATTTATTATTAACATTACCTTCTACAAAAGTGATGTTGAATAATATATAAAACATCACTTTCATATGAAGTGATGTAAATAAGGTGATGTTATAAGATACATAGATAGCACTATAACGAAATCACTTTAACAAGTGATGCATAAGTCCTTTATAACATCACTTTTTACATAAATGATGTCGATAGTGATTATATATTTATTATTAACATCACCTTCAACAAAAGTGATGTTACATTATACATAAATCATCACTTTAATAGGAAATGATGTAAATAAGGTGATGTTATAGCCTAAATTTGTTGTAGTGAAGATATTGGGCTCCCCGACTAAAGTCCATATTCCCCCTACCCGGCATGACACTATTCACAAACTGTTGTATCATCACCTTCCCTTGATACGCCGTATCATAACATTCCAACCCCGAGTTATCAAACAATTTCCGACACTGGGCCTTTCATAGTAACCACATGTCCACCGCGATAACCTCCCCCGGTAGTGGGACTTGGCTGCTCCTAGCGTCCTTCAAACCCGTGCCCAGGAGGTCAGTACTATAGAAGTCAATCCCTGTACATAGTCGCACTTCCTTCCAAAACTCCACCGCCTTGTAACACTCCCAAAAAACATGCGACAAGTTCTCATCCTGATATCCACACCACGGGCAACTACCATACCCCGCTCCGATCCGTTGTCTAAGCAAGGCCGCCGTCGGTAATGCCCCGTGGAGAAGCTTCCACACGAAAATATGAACCCGAGGAGGAACCCTCAGCGACCACAACGTGGTTTCTCTCCACACGGCCACCGCCCTCTCCCTTGATGTACCACCCCCTCACAAGTCTGCAATCATCCGCCTATACTTTGGCCTAATCCTCACCTCATCAGATTTCACCTTCTGTACAGTAACAACAGTACTATTACGTAGCCACGAAGACGCTTTCCTCTCTGTTGGAAATCTAATCGTTCTAAACTAGCAAATTTAGGATTTAATCAAATTATTAATATTAAAATTGATTAGCAAATGTTATTTTCGCAAACAAGGACAAGTCACAAATTTCTTTTAGAAATTATTTGCCAAGGCAGAGCGGGTTCTATGGAACCGTCATTCACCTTGCCGAACTTTTCTAAAAGGGAGATACAATCTATCTAAAATATATCTAATTATTTAGATTTCTCTATTAGATGCAAGTCGATTATTTTAGATTTAATGTTAGGACAAAAGAAGAGTTGGAAACTCTGGCCTGTGGTCGAAGCGTGCTAGGCACTGTCCCAAGAATCTTATTGCCCCCCTCGTGCGGGTCTCGTGGCAATTGTTATCGGAGATACGGCGACCCCGGTCAGGCGACCTCCTTCTCGTCGGCACGACTCCAAGAAGGTTTTGCGAACCTCGTAGACTTTCAGGAACCCAGCGACTCGATGACGATCTTCTCGAGGCCGGGAGGTAGCACCGCAGCAAGGCTTTGGTCCGAGAGAGGGAGTCTCTTCGGAGCAAAGGGGCAGCACCACAGCAACACGGCACGAGAGAATAGAAGAGAGAGAGGCAGTAAGCAGAGAGGAATTCCGATTTTCGGAGTGTACTAATCCCATGGCTGCACCGGGCCTTATATAGGCCTCGGGCTGTTAATGGGAGGCTGAAAGAGGGGAGCGGTTAATGGGCTGCGATTAAGCCCATTAACCTCGCACGTTACAGCTCGCAGAGAGCAGTCTCGTAACGGCTCGCATGCAGCAACGGGTCGCATGCAAAACGGCTAGTAGCCAAAAAGGAATTTAATAAATGGGGGAGGACTTAATAGCAAAAAGCAAAAAGAGGGCAGGTGCGGACCAGCCCATTTCGAAGGTGCTATCGTGTCTGGGTCCGCGGGCGCACACACACGCACCGCCCAGCCCATGCCCAAGCCCAAGCCCGGCCCGGCTCGGCACGGCACACACGCGCGCGCGTGTGTGAGCTAGTGGAGCCCCTCCTCTAGTGTGATGACTAGTGGGGGGAAGTGGGCAAATCCTTATATGTTGGTAGGGGATTTCTCCCCTTACCGATATGGGACTAAAAACCCCATGGTTTGTGTGGTTTTACAACACACACATCCAACAATCCCCCACATGTGTTTAAAACCACTAAATATTAAATAATTAAAAAATTCAAAATGTAAAGTAAAAGGACTTTGCTGGATTCCTTATACTACGCAGTAGGTGTAGGTACCTTCCGGTTTGAACCTCCACTTAGTACAGTTGTATACATCCGTGAGGACTTGGTGGACTACGCCTTGAACCAGTCTCATTTATCGGGTTTCTACAAGTAGTACACGTAGTACAGTTTTCGATGGTTCTAAGCGGGTTGCGCTATTAATGGCCTTGCGCAGATATCTTTTCTTGTATGTTTCTAGGGAGCAGCCCTGGTCCCAGAGTTGCGGCCTCACAACGACATACATATAGGTAAGTCCTAATAGGGGTGTGAGCAAGGCGACACCCCGCCTCATGGGTCTTGGACTTATTAAGAGTTTTACACTCATCCTACCTCTTGCTTTTAATAAGCACTGACGTCATAGGGACGGGAGCATTATTCAGTGCTCCTCATTTTCAATCACTACTACAGTTTGTTTCTACCCATTGAACCTCCGTGAGGTTGGGTTCCCACTGCGGTGATTTTTCTTATGGGCTTAATCCCATCCCCCTCGACGATTCTAAGACCACTGTCCTAGAAAGGCCCTTTGTTAGATGATCCGCCAAATTCTTTTCGGACCTAACAAAATCTAGGGCAATTATTTGATTTTTCATCTTATATCTGAGAGATCTATGTCTCACTTTCAGATGTCGATTTATTTTCACATCAGCGTTTTCTTGATTACATTTATCAATAGCTGATCGATAATCACAATGGATAGATATAGCCGGTAAAGGCTTTTCTATCAGTGGGATATCATATAGAAGATCTCGAAGCCATTCTGCTTCTGTGCTAGTGGTATCTAGCGCTATCATTTCTGATTCCATGGTACTCCTAGCTATAATGATTTGTTTGGTGGATTTCCAAGATATGGCTCCACCTCCTAGTAGGAATACATATCCGGTTGTGGACTTAATATCTATTGAGTCACTAATCCAGTTAGCATCAGAGTATCCCTCTAATACAGCTGGATATCCACTATAGTGAAGACCGTATGATATGGTTCCCTTAAGATATCTAAAAATTCTTTCTAACGCATTCCAATGGGACAAATTCGAGTTAGACGTATAACGACTAAGTCTATTTACCGCGTAAGCGATATCGGGTCGAGTATAGTTTGCTAGAAAACCTAGCGATCCTATGATTTGAGCATACTCGCTCTGTAGTCTAGGAAGTCCAGTATTCTTTGTTAGATGGGTATTTGGATCATATGGTGTGGATACTGGTTGGCAATCGGGGTCGTAAAATTTCCTAAGGATTTTCTCGACATAGTGGGATTGGGATAACACTAAACCATTGTCCTTCCTAATGATCTTAGTGTTCAAAATAACGTCGGTTTGTCCTAAATCTTTCATGTCAAAGTTTTGGGACAAAAAATGTTTGATATCATTTATGATTTGTATGTTTGAACCGAATATCAGAATATCGTCAACATACAAACATAAGATGATAACATTATTACCATCTACTTTATGGTATACACATTCATCCGTTGTGTTGATATCAAATTCATAGGATAAGATAACTTCATCGAATTTCATGTGCCATTGTTTTGGGGCTTGTTTAAGACCGTAGAGGGATCGAATTAACTTACACACCTTTCCCTCTTGTTCAGGTGCAGTAAATCCCTCGGGTTGGTCCATGTATATTTCCTCATTAAGGTCGCCATTCAAGAAAGCAGTCTTTACATCCATTTGATGTATGACTAGCTTATAGATTGAAGCTAAGGCGATGAGGATCCTAATCGTGGTTATCCTAGCGACAGGTGAGTAGACATCAAAGTAGTCTATCCCTGGTTTTTGGGTAAAGCCTTGGCTACAAGTCGTGCCTTAAATTTATCTATGGTACCGTCGGGTCTAAGCTTTTTCTTAAACACCCATTTACATCCTATGGTTTTACAACCAGGAGGTAAATTGGTGAGTTCCCAGGTATGGTTTTGAAGTATGGATTGGATCTCGTTATCTATGGCTTCTTTCCAAAAAGGTAAGTCTATGGACTTCATTGCATCTGTATAGGTAGAGGGAGAGTTCTCCACCATAAGTGCATAGAAGTCATCAAAGACTTTCTCTACACGGGCACGTTTACTCCTCCTAGGTTCAGTTTGGGTTAGCGGTTCAATCTGGTCTTTAGGTTCTAATTGGACGTCAGGTTCGATCTGAGTCTCCTGATTAGAACTGGAGGCCTGGTTATTAGTATTAATCCTAGTGTTGATCCTAGTCTTATATGGGAAGATATTTTCGAAGTATGAGGCATCTCTAGCTTCGATTATGGTGTTATTGGCTATTTCGCTTATTTCAGAGTTAAACACTAAAAAACGATTAGCGTTACTTTCTGAAGCGTAGCCAATAAAGATGGCATCTACAGTCTTAGGTCCTATCTTCTTTCTTTTGTGATCGGGGATTTTTACCTTAGCTAGGCACCCCCACACTTTTAAATATTCTAAGTTAGGTTTTCTATGTTTCCATACTTCGTATGGGGTCAAGTCATTGTTTTTGAAGGGAATTCGGTTAAGGATAAAACAGGCCGTCATTAAGGCTTCCCCCCACAAGTTCTCTGACGCTCCAGAGCTTAGTAACATGGAATTAACCATGTTCATTAGGGTCCTGTTTTTCCTCTCCGCTACATCGTTGGATTGGGGAGTGTAAGGAGCTGTGACTTCATGGAGTATTCCATAGTCATCACAGTATTCATTTAACTCATTTGAGGTGTACTCCCCTCTTCGGTCTGACCTAAGGATCTTAATGGTTTCGTCTAATTGGTTTTCAACCAGAGCTCTGTAAATTTTAAATTTACTGAGTACTTCATCCTTAGTTTTAATAAGGTATAGGTGGCAATATTTTGAAGCGTCATCTATGAACGTTACAAAATATCTATTGCCACCTCTCGAGGTTCTCCCAGAATCACAGACATCGCTGTGAATTAATTCAAGTATATGGGAGTCTCGATCGATGGTTTTAAAAGATTTCTTAGGTTGTTTGGCTTCTACGCATATCTCGCACTTGTCGAGATTCCTAGTATCGGATTTGGGAATGATATTTAGGGTCATGAGTTTCTTAATTGAATTATAATTTACATGACCTAGTCTTTGGTGCCAAGTGACCGAAGACTCAACATTTAAAATAGTAGAAGAAGGATTGAATATATTCAATTTAAACAAACCATCACAAAGAAATCCTTTTCCAATAAAATTCATTCCTTTGGTGATTACAACCTTATTGGACGCAAATACAAGCTTATAGCCATGTTGGACTAATAAGGACCCACTAATTAAATTCCTCCTAATCTCTGGAACGTGGTGGACTCCGCGCAGGGTCAGGGTCTTCTCCGACGTCAGCTTCAGGTCGATCCGTCCTATCCCTAGCACACGAGCCTCAGCATTGTTCCCCATGCTTACAGCTCCTCCACCTGAGACCTGATAGGTGGAAAACAAAGATTGATCAGAGCAAACATGAATGTTAGCTCCTGTGTCAATCCACCAATCAAATGCTTGATAGGTCATGTTAACTTCAGGGGTGAAGAGAACAGACCTGAAAGCGGTCCCAGAAGAGCCAGCTCCAGAGGTCACCATGTTGACTTGGGAGCCGGGTGGCGTTGGATCATTTCTTCTTGGATTTGGAGGTGGTGCTGTCTTCTTATAGAAACATTGGTTGGCCATGTGATTGGTCCGACCGCAGACGTAGCAGCAACGCACTTCTTCCTTCTTTTGGTCCTTGGGATGGTTTGGGTTATGGTTGCTATGGTATGGCTTCTTGGTATATGGCTTAGGCTTAGGGTGGAAGGGTTTCTTCTGGAACTTATGTCTAGGTTTTTGGAATGGCTTAGACGGTTGACCCTCTATGTTGTTGACCTTGGGTTTGGATTCAGAGGATCCCTTTTCCCTGAGCCTATGTTGCTCCTCAATTCTAATAGAGTTTAGAACTTGAGTTAGGGTTAGGTCACCTTGGGTATGACTTAGGTGCTTAGAGAATTCAGACCAAGAAGCAGGTAGTTTATCTATAAGACATGCTATCTAGAAGGTTTCATCAAGGGTGGAACCATTAGTCTTCAGATGTTGGACTAGGTTCTCAAACTCATGAATCTGATCATTCATGGGTTTGGAGTCAATCATTTTGAAGTTGTTGAAGTCAGACGCTTTGAAGCGTTTTACTCCAGCATCATCTAGGTCATACTTACGCTCTAGGGTATCCCATAGGTCCTTAGGGTTTTTAATGGTATAATAGATATCGTATAATCAATCAGATAAGGCCCCTAGGATCCTATAAAGGCCATGGTAGTTGATTTCTTCTGGGGTCCTAGTGGGAATGCCAGAAGTGAATTCAGGTTCAGGTTGTGAAGTGGAGGCTCGGGTACGACGAGTTTGGCTAGACCCATTGGATACTCCTGGTGCGGTTTCACCTATGGCTGACAATAACCCAAGTGTGGTTAGCCAGAATCGCATCTGGTTTTGCCACCTCTTGAAGTTAGACCCGTCAAACTTCTCGGGTTTAGCACTAAGGGTTTCACGGTTTGGTGAGGCCATTTAGGACCAAAGTAAGGAGTTGAAATCTGTGAATTGAAAAATAAGTTTTGTCAATTTTAAAGTACACCTAGATAGATTCGACTTTTAGAAGTCCAAATGAAACTTCCAAATCCTAACGGCCAGATGGGCTCCAGGTAGGAGGTGTAGCACTAGGCTCGCTCAAATACCAAGCTACCTTGGGCAATTTAATGCCGGTTTGACAAGCCTTTCTAGACACCGTAGGCAGTGGAATATTTCAATGACGACTTTTAGTCTTTTCTATAATCTATGCTTCTAATTTACTTTTGTAGAAAATAGTTTTGTAACTAGTAGCAACTAATAGGTAGCACGAAATAAAGACTAATAGATGATCACGTAGGCTAACAGATGATTAGTGAGCACGTTACAAAGAAAATAACTTATAAACGATTAAATTACACAAAGATTCTTGGATTGTTGGAAATCTAATCGTTCTAAACTAGCAAATTTAGGATTTAATCAAATTATTAATATTAAAATTGATTAGCAAATGTTATTTTCGCAAACAAGGACAAGTCACAAATTTCTTTTAGAAATTGTTTGCCAAGGCAGAGCGGGTTCTATGGAACCGTCATTCACCTTACCGAACTTTTCTAAAAGGGAGATACAATCTATCTAAAATATATCTAATTATTTAGATTTCTCTATTAGATGCAAGTCGATTATTTTAGATCTAATGTTAGGACAAAAGAAGAGTTGGAAACTCTGGCCTGTGGTCGAAGCGTGCTAGGCACTGTCCCAAGAATCTTATTGCCCCCCTCGTGCGGGTCTCGTGGCAATTGTTCTCGGAGATACGGCGACCCCGGTCAGGCGACCTCCTTCTCGTCAGCACGACTCCAAGAAGGTTTTGCGAACCTCGTAGACTTTCAGGAACCCAGCGACTCGATGACGATCTTCTCGAGGCCGGGAGGTAGCACCGCAGCAAGGCTTTGGTCCGAGAGAGGGAGTCTCTTCGGAGCAAAGGGGCAGCACCACAGCAACACGGCACGAGAGAATGGGAGAGAGAGAGGCAGTAAGCAGAGAGGAATTCCGATTTTCGGAGTGTACTAATCCCATGGCTGCACCGGGCCTTATATAGGCCTCGGGCTGTTAATGGGAGGCTGAAAGAGGGGAGCGGTTAATGGGCTGCGATTAAGCCCATTAACCTCGCACGTTACAGCTCGCAGAGAGCAGTCTCGTAACGGCTCGCATGCAAAACGGCTAGTAGCCAAAAAGGAATTTAATAAATGGGGGAGGACTTAAAAGCAAAAAGAGGGCAGGTGCGGACCAGCCCATTTCAGAGGTGCTATCGTGTCCGGGTCCGCGGGCGCACACACACACACGCGCCGCCCAGCCCATGCCCATGGCCGGCCCGGCCCGGTGCGGCACACACGCGCGCGCGTGTGTGAGCTAGTGGAGCCCCTCCTCTAGTGTGATGACTAGTGGGGGGAAGTGGGCAAATCCTTATATGTTGGTAGGGGATTTCTCCCCTTACCGATATGGGACTAAAAACCCCATGGTTTGTGTGGTTTTACAACACACACATCCAACACTCTCCTACCAGTCTTGCCACGTCTCTAACGACAGTTGATGTTAATCCGTTAATAGAACAACCTTTCCAAACAAGAGGATTGGTCTCCCGGCCCACACGGCTCAACACGATTCCACATTACTACAAATATAATCCTTCATCAACTAGATGCGTTGTGCGTTGTTGATGCACACATTTGAGCGTTGGCATGCCCAATAGAGTTGGAGGATCATCTAAGCTGCTGCGGGAGGATCCAATCCGAGGAAGTCGATCAGGCATGGTGTCTTGGCTGCTAATAGCTCTGTTGGGAGCGGAGGCACTGTGACAATCAGAAAGTCCATCAGTTTACTTAATGGGTCGGGTTGGATCGGGTTGGGTCAACAGAACCAATGTAAACCTGTTGGGTTGGGTCAAGACAAGTCGGATTGGGCCGGGTTGGCTCGGGTCGGGTTGACACGACCCATTTGGTAAACAGGTCAAGTCGGGTTATAAGTACAAACCCGAACCCGACCCATTAAATAAACGGGTCAATCGGGTCGACCCGTTTTTTACTCAAACCCGTTTAGGCCAAACCCAAACCCGCTTACTTCGGGTCGGGTTGGCGGGTCGGGTCAAGGATTGCCACCCCTATTCAGTTCATATGCACAATCCTTGATCTTTCTGACATAGACTTCCTCTGTATCAGAACAGAGTGGCAATACATATTTGTAGGATCTCACTATCTCATAAAATATGGAGTATGTCTCTGTTATGGTGTGAGAGTTCATCCGAACCTGAACCTATTCGGATTTTGGCCGATCCGAACCACCAGAATTATGCCCCCGAATCGGGTCTGGTGTTAATTAACTTCATATTATCATCCTATTAGTTAGAATGATCTATATATATATGTAGTTCATAGTTGTTCCATGATTCATATGTCACAAATCTTGAATACTAAACTACCGATTCAGACCTGAATCGGGCGAAGCTGATCTTAATTTTTGTTTTCTCTTTCTAAATTTTGATATTTTAGGCCGAATTCTGAAACTTTGGCCTCCTTGTGTTGTGGATATTAGTGCCAATATGCTTTGTCATAAGGTGGGTACTGCTCGAGATGCTACAGTGAATAATCTCCAGCAAGAAAAATACAAAGTACAAGTGTGGGATCCAAAACCCTAATGGACTAAAAGAAAACAGAAATAATCTTTATGAGCTAGGTTTTACATAAGCGCAAAAATAAGATAAAGATAGTCTTCCTAATTTGAATCCTAATCAAATCCTAAAGGATATTGACTATTCAAACATACCAAATTCAACTAAATCTGAATTTTAAAAATACCCAAAATTATTATTCTAAAAATGACTAAATGTTATAGTAGATATCCGTCGGTGCATCGATATTTGTGCGGAGAAGATGGAACCGTGTAATGGTCCCCATCACACAACTTTATCTTTATTGCTTCGATAAAACCTTCATTGGTGTGTCGTTGGACCACCTAAATTGGTGTTCTTCATCGGCCTTAAGATTCAAGGTTCGAGAATTTGGGTTCAGTCTTGGTCCAGAGTGAGATTCTTTGGCTGGTTTGACTATCGGAGGGGGTAGTTTGGCCTCGACCCCTACCTGCTTTGGCTCGAAGTACTTGAAAAACTAAGCCAAACTTTTAAATATAAAATATAAAATATAAGATAATAAAAACAAAAATTAAAAAATAAAAAAAGACATTATTGCTTAATGTCTGTTGGGCCCTTCTCTACTAGCAATGCCTACTAGCAGGTCCATGGCATCATTTGCTTATATGATTGAATGCTATTGAATTCACCAACTTGCCTGCTAAGCTGTTAGTTGACTGAGCAAGCTAACAAATCTTACTGCCAGCTTCCATTATCAAACTTTTCAGTCTGCAGTCTTCCATTGTTTGAGGTCCCCGTTCTTGTAAATTTCTTGATCATTAGTACTACATTCGACGCTACTTCCCTAATTGGTTTTTTTTTTTCCATGGTCGCCAACTTGATGTCAGATTCCTTTTGTTCTATCACACTTTTTTTTTTTTTTTGAGAACCCCTCCTCGGTGGAGGGAGGGTTTGGCGGACCCCAACCAGAAGTCATTACGAATCAGTTAAGAAATATGTTACAAAAACTCTTAGCCTCCACCCCTAGCTTATCCCGCCAAGGTGCAATCCAAGCACTGAAAAGGGAGATGATAGACTGCTTCAACCTCTCCTGCCCTTCGGACTTGGAATTGAAAATCCGGTTGTTCCGTTCTAGCCAGATTACCCACACAATAGCCATGACTAGGATGTCCCACGGCTTCCGGATCTTCATCGGTATTCGCCTCCGCCTCCAAGATGTCCAAAGGGCCCTGAGTGTCCTCGGATGTGAAGAGAGTCCAGTTCTACTCTCAAAGTGATCCCACAAAGGCCTTACAAAAGAGCACCCAAGCAACAAGTGCGACGCTGTCTCCACATCCGAACCGCAGAAGGTGCAGGATGCATCGGACACCCACGGATGATGTCTTCGCAACAGATTCGACTTGGTGAGAATCTTGTTCCGGGAGGCTAGAAGAGAGAAAATCTGCACCTTAGAGGGAGCCTTCAACTTCCAGATTGCACTAGAGGGACCGTGCCGCTGTGTCGTAGGAAGAAGGTGGTTGTAGAAGGAGCTAACGGAGAAGACTCCAGAGGACGATGCTCTCCACCGGACCTCGTCCCGGGTTATCCTGAAGGACGCCGATCGCAGAATAGGAAGCAGGTCCAACCACTCCCGTCGACCCGCCTGGTTCAACGGCGCACCTAGTTTAACCCGCCACCTGATATTCCCCTGCCTCCGACAGGTCTGAGAGGGCACCGAGGCACCCTTGATTCTGGCCAGGGAGTAGAGACCTGGGAAGAGTTGCTCCAGCGGCCTATCAGTGATCCAAGGATCCTTCCATAATCTGATGGACCTCCCGTTGCCTAGAACAAGCGAAGTAGCCCCCCTATTAAGATCTCTAACCCTCAAAATGCCCCTCCAGAAATAAGAGATCTTGCCCGATGATCTACCCCGAGCCTGCAAAGGAGAGAATCTCTTGAAATATCTGGCTAGGATGACATCCCTCCAAGACCCTCCGGAGTTCTGCTGGAGTCGCCACCACCATTTCCCAAGCATCGAGACATTGAATCTGCGCAAATCCAGGACCCCCATGCCACCCATCTTCTTGGGAAGACAAACCTGATCCCACCTCAGCAGATTATAGCCACCCGCATGCTCCCCCACACCATGCCAGAGGAAGGAGCGCCGAATCTTGTCAATCCTCTCTACTACCCAGGACGGCAGGTAGTAAAAGGACAGGTAGTACGAGGGGATAGAAGAAAGCACAGAGTTGACGAGCACAAGCCTACCCCCTGATGAAAGGAAACGACCCTTCCATCCCTCCAATCTTTTTTCGACCTTAAGGATAAGCTGCTCCCAATCCTCCCTCCGTAGCGCCCTGTCACTGATAGGCAGCCCCAGATATTTCATCGGTAAGCTCGCCGCTTTGCAATTCAAGAGCCGAGCCAGACCGGCCCCTGCATCCCCCGGCCCGATATAGTAAAGGTTAGTCTTCTGGAAATTAATCTTCAGGCCTGAGGTCAGCTCCAACCCGTAAAGGAGGACCTTGAGAGAGACCAACTGGAACGGACAAGCAACTGTGAATAAGAGGGAGTCATCTGCATAGTGCAAGTTCAAAGTTGTCCATCCATGACCTCCCACTCCCCGAACCAAGCCTTCAGCATTCGCCTTCCGGACAGCCGCATCGAAGGCATCGACAACTAGGATGAAGAGATATGGGGACAGAGGGCAACCCTGTTTCAGCCCCTTATAAACCTTGAAGTCCTTGCCCTGCTCCCCATTAATAAGGCACGAAATCTTCGAGGACACCAGAATCTCTCTAATCCATCCTATCCAGCCGTCAGAGAAGCCCTTCGCCTTCAAGATATCTAGCAAAAAATCCCACTTGATCTGATCGAAAGCTCTCTCGAAATCAATCTTCAGAAGCACTCCTTCCTCACCAAACTCCCGCAGGTGGAATATCGTCTCATGAGCCACCGCCACACTATCAAGAATTAGCCTCCCCCTGATGAAAGCAGTCTGGGAAGGAGAGACTAGAAGAGAGATGTTGTCCGCGAGACGATTCGCCAAAACCTTCGTAATGATCTTGTAGAGGCAGTTCGACAAAGAAATCGGCCTGAAGTCCCGGATGGTCTCTGCAGCTGATTTCTTAGGCAAAAGGATAATCCACGAGTGGTTGAGGCAATGGAGACGCACCTTGCCTAAGAAGAAATCGTGTAGCAGCCGGCAGAGATCCTCCTTCAAGATGTCCCAGAATTTCTGAAAAAACTCCATAGGAAACCGATCCGGACCCGGGGCCCCATCACCTTTCAACTGGAACACCGCCTTACGGAACTCATCCACGGTGAACTCCGCCTCCATTCCCGAACCGCCTGGAATCCTCGGGAAATCCGCACAGCTCCAATCATAAGAGAGCCCTGTCGAGAGGTCGTCCTCCCGGAAGGAGGACTTGAAAAAAGAAGTGGTTGCACCTAGAATGTCGGACGTGGATGTCAGTTCGCGGTCATTATGCCACAAGGAAGCCAAAAAATTCTTCCTTCTCGGAGCATTAGCCACTCTATGGAAGTAGGAAGTGTTAGCATCACCTAACTTAACCCACTGTTCCTTTGACCGCTGCCTCCACATCTCCTCCTCCTTCCTCAAAAGAAGCACTAACTCCTGGTTAAGCTCCTTCAACCTTGCGGTATCCTGGACGGTTAGGGTGGCGAGCTCACCTCTGGCCTCAAGCACCTGAATCTCGGCCAAAGTTGAAACCTTCTGACTCAAAACATTGCCGAAGTGTTCCCTGCTCCAGGGTTGGAGCTTCCTCTTGATGAATCTCAGTTTCCTCGCCATGTTAAGAGCCGAATTATCTACCGACCCAGCCTCTGCCCACCACCTGGCAATCAAATCCGCGAATCCCTCCTCCATAGACCACATGGACTCAAACCGGAAGGGCGGCCTGGAGGTAGAGATTGAGTCCGTAGAGAGAAGAATTGGTGCATGATCGGAAACGCAGGAGGCTAGACCTGTCTGAATCGACCCAGGATAACGCAGGTCCCAATCCAAGGATATCAAGAATCAATCCAGCCTAGCCAAAATCGGGTCTTCTCTCTTGTTGCTCCACGTGAAGGTACGCCCGGACAGAGGAAGATCAATCAATTCCTGATGCCGGATGAACTGGGAGAAAGCCCTCATTGCAGAAGCATCACCATCGCTGCGCAGCCTCTCCTCCGACCCTCGTGTGACATTGAAGTCACCTGCGATCACCCAAGGCCCCTGAAAATTAGTCCTGAGCAAGGAAAGCTCCATCCAGAAATCGTCTCCCCTACTGTGGTCGGTCGGCCCATAAACGGAGGACAGCATCCATTCCACGCCGTCTAGTCTATTCTGGAGAACCAAGGACAGGGAGAAGACCCCAACGTTGGAGCTCTTCAACAAGAAAAGGTCATCACAGTACCCAATAAGGATCCCACCCGACGCCCCTGTAGCATCCTTAGCCTCCCACTTCGCGATCTTCCTCGTGCTGAGAGAACGAAAAAAATGACTCGTCGGATTCTCGCGCTTCGATTCCTGAATGCAGATAATATCGACATTGTGGATTGAGGCAAAAGAACTAGCCGCCCTCCTCTTCTCCGACTTCCCTAATCCCCTAACATTCCAGGACATAATCTTCATAGAAACACAAGAAAAATGGCCTCCTGAACTCCTCCAAGAAACAGACCACAAGTCCGATCAAGACGAGGCCAACCTCGCTCTCTTCTCCTCTAGAGACCTGATAGAGTCCAAAAAGAAACGTACACTACCCAGCTCTGGTGGGGTAATAAATCCACACTTCTTAGCTATGTCCAAAATAACATCATCATCCAAAATAGAGAGGGGGAGGGACACTGAAGGATCCGCCTGATCCAGCTCCAAAAGTCGCATCTTGGAACGGACGAGAGCCTGCGCCAGCTGCGTATCATCCGAGGAGCGCTGCAAAATCTGACGGAAACTCCTCCTCGCCGACTGGGATGGTCCTGCCATGTCCGCCGCCGCAACTGGCATCTCCTGGTCGTCGCCATGAACAGCTCTGTCCCTCGGCACCCCTTCCCCCTGCACTGTCACATCGCTCCTGTCGACAACAAGGTTAGAAGCAAGAGAATCCCCCACCATGTGGCTAGCCCTCTCAAAAGGTACATGCTCCAACTGGGGGCCCAAGGTGGACCCCCTCTCCAACGAATCCCCTATAAAACCCTCATGCACATCATCGAAGGGGTTAACGTGGGGGACCTCAAAACCCACGTGATCAGAAACAACAAGAACACTAGGGACATCAACATACTCTCCCGCCGCAAGGTTCAAAACAAAACCTGAATCCCGTGAGAATTGCTGGAGGGAAGGAGTACCTGGATCAGGACTACCGCTCGCCTCACCGGTCGCCTGGCTCGGCCCCGGATCCTGTGCCGGAACAGGGAAGCGGGAAGGTCTCACACACTGCTGCCGGAACCTGGTGGGTTGGGGTGAGGCAATAGGCGGACCGAAGCCCGGGGGGATCACCGGCTCACCGAACTGCATCCTGTCGCCGAGAGGAGGTCCCCCACCGGCACCATGCTCCAAAGGAGGTAAGTGTCCCAAGGGGGGAGGCGGCAGGGTGGTACAGTCACCCAGAACCTGATAGGAGAGACGAACCCTAAAGATACCACAGCCAAGAGAGAATTGCACCGTTGGAGGAATCAACACTGGTTCATAGCAGAGGATCGTCGCTTGACAAAAACGCCTGTGGGAGATAGAGGGGAAGACATTGTGGCACTCTCTGATCTCCCCGTATGGCTCCAGCAGAGTTCGAAGAGAGCCCTCCCCCCAAGCGTCAAACGGAAGCCCGAAGATAGTGACCCAAATTGCCGTCCTCCTCCTCTGAGCCACCGCTCCAGCCAGCTCCTCCCATAGTCGGAAGGAGACAGAAACTGCCCCCAGGTCGCGAACTCCTCGACCGACCTCGATCTCCAGGAATTGCCGGAAAGGAAACTCGACCAAGAACTCGTCGTTCCCGATCTCCTGCGCCGGCCAATCCCAGGAGCCCTGCCACGCATGCTTGAGGTGGCCGGACAGCTCCGCTGCTGTCACCGATCGCCTGAAGACCCGGCAAACTCCCGATCTGTTCAGCACCTCTAACATCTCCTCCCGGCGCGGATCCCTCGGCAGGTCCATCGAGGTGCCCGCTCCTACCGCCGATGAAGAAGAAGATCCGACCGACCTGGCCATCCGGCACCTGTGGGAGGTGTGGCCTACCTTCCCACAGGCAAAACACACTATTGGGTTCCGGCAAGCAGCGGCGACGTGATCCCGCTCGCCACACCTGAAACAGCGCCGCCTCCCACGAGCCCCGCTTGATCCCATCGTCGGAAGCGCCTGATCTCGTCGCCGCGGAACCCGATCTTGAGGCACGCCTGATCTCGTCGCCGGGAACGCCTGGGCTGGACGACGCACAACGTCGGCGAAGGTCACCCTCGGGTGGCTCGACAGTGGCGGATTTGAGGAGCCCCCGGGACGCCTATCTCGGGAACGACTCCTCTCCTCCCCCCTTGCCGAAACCCCCTTCCCAGACGCCGCAGCCCTAGCCCTAGAAGACCCTCGGGAAAAAGAGACGTTGGCTTCCCCAGGTCGACGGGTACCTGAACCCGAAGATGCGCCCCTGGATCTACCCCGGGTCTCCCTGGATCTCGAAGTACCTCGGAAACCCCTATCCCTGGAACTCGAAGCACCTCAGGAGCGCCCCCTAGCCATCGCTCAGCTCCAGCCGCTCTCCGAGTATTTTCCTTATCTGAATCACTGAAATCCTTCTATCACACATGAGGGCCTAAATTTTGATTTCGACCAATATTTCGACACGACACGGTATGAAATGTTTGCGTGGATGTATATCAACGGTGTGGACATATTGCAACTGCCTAAAAATATTGATTAAAAGTTGAAATTGTTTAATAAAACTCTAGACAATCATAAATCAAGCATAAATATACCCTTTTTTAACACGTAGGTCATATTTCTACACTATCTAGAGGTGTAGAGGTCCACATAGTATTTAATTCTAGCATGCTAAATAGATACATAACCATCTAAGATATACAGCATATTCAAAATTCAAGTGAATTTGTTAATAGTAAGGCTTGATTTTTTTATTTTTTTTTCACAAACCTCCAACATTTACAAAAGATGAATATGGTAGATTAAGCGATCGATCCCCAATTTCGGTGTAAGAATATAAAATTTTGATAGATTCACTATTTATATTTAAGATTCACTATTTTAAATTTTTTTGGGGAAAAGTGCTTCAATCTGATCAAACCAACGATTTAATGCAATTTTTTTTTGTTCATTTGTTCATCCCAAATTGGTGGTAGATAGCAGATCTAGTACCCGAAACAAATTTTCGAAGAAAAATCACGCTGGAAAAGACGAACAAGTTGTTCATATGGTTTAAGATTTAGACTTAGGTATAGATTTTATGGAAAATTTTTAAAATTTATACTTTTGGCCTCCACCTTTTATTCTGATTCGGAATATTTCTGACCTCCACATTTCGTTTCGAGAGATAGAAAAATGAAAACATTTTGTGAAACCTGTACCGGTCTTATTTTTTAAAAAAAAATTAAAAAATAATATTTAAAATACAGGTACATATCGATCGATACAGGCTGGTAGCGAGTTCAACTTGGTCGATAAAAGAAAGGTATCGGTTTTGGGAGAGTATCGGCCGCAGTTAGCAAAAAACTGATACGTACTGATATCTGCTGAGTTTTAAAACTATAATCAGAACATATTTTTTCCGATTGTTATGGTAGGTAAATGCTGTCTATATCGAATATGGGAAATGTTATTCAGCCCGAAAGGTTTTTCTGATTCCGCCCAACCTGATTGATGTGGCAGCGTGCAACTGGTGGTGTAAAAGATTTATATGTCGCTAGTGGGTTTCAGCCACAAGTTACATACTGCCATGTCAATCGGCTGGCGGAATCGAAAAAAACCTTCGGGCGGAATAGCATGCACATCGAATATGTGTGTACATAGGCCTCTAGCACACTGACATGCTCATCGAATGCACGCCGAAGCCTCAGGTAATTGTATTATGTGTGACTTGAAATCTTGTAAAATGGCTTCCTATAGTAGTGGTGGCAATGGGTTGGATCTGGTCAACCCGTTTATTAGACGGATCGGATTTGGGTTTAAGTTTTTGACCCATTTATTAAACTGGCCGGGTTCGCGTTGTACGTTTTGCTCTTGTACCTATGTCTCAACCCGACCATTGCTAACCCTAATTCCTGCTATTGATCACATCCTCAACATGAAGGAGATAGCGCAACCTTTTCTTATTCACGGAATGAACATATAGTTATCATTGGGCCTTTCATGAAATTGTGCAGAGTATATGCTTCATTATTTCTTGAACCATACACACAAGCTTGTTTAAGGCCATAGAGGGATCTCCATAGCTAACAAATGCGACTAGGCCTATAGGCATAACCAAGAAGTGGTTAGTGGTGCGTGGGTCTTTGCTACGACCGGGGGAGAGTTGGTTGTTGCAAGATCTTTCGTCGGCCAGGTAGAATCCCCTCTTTTCGCGGGTCTCGGTGCATTGAGAGGGGCCTTTGAAGAGTTGCATCGTTGGAACTGTGGGAGGGCAGTTGTGATGATGGATGCGACCCGAGCACGGGATGCGCTGGTGCTGGGAAAGTATAAGGATATAGGGTTAAGCCCTGTACTTCTATCTTGTCAGCAACTTTGGCTGCAGCTGAAGGAGGTGGTAGTTCAATGGATCCCGCAAACGGCTAATTCGGCTGCCCACTGGCTGGCACAGGAGGCGCGACTGGCCGGAGTGAGAGGTTTTTGGGATAGTTCTTTCCCGTCTGTACTTCGAGCCCTCGTTCACGTGGACCTTAATGTTATTCAGTAATGACCCATCTGATGTACCCAAAAAAAAAGAAGACAGAAGTGGTCGCATAAGAAGTGGCTCTCGATGGCCTCTATGTAAAACAATTTTAGCGTCCATCCGCCAGAGAGGCCAATCGCGTACAACAACTACTACTTTAAGGTACATACTGCGATCATTTCTGCAACATCTTTGTTTAGGTTACCATGTTTGTTTTCTCATCATCGACCAATTTTCTACATATTTTGTTCGTGCAAATGTCTCTTTATAGTCGATGCCATGCTACCATTTGCAGCCCTGCGAGTTTTATATCTATCAAGAGTTGGATTTAAATTCACCTAAATGGTACAGACCTATTTACTAGGAACAATTGAGGCGCGGCGGTGATAAGATTCGAGAGCAAGTAATTCCTGTCATCAAAAATTTCCAACTAGGTATATATTTGGCTTGTGAATACAAAGAAGGAATGGAAATACTTGTCATTAGGGGTGAAGCCGATCGGTGGGCCCTCGCCAAATGTCAACGGGTCATGCCCGGTCAACGGCCTGACCCGAAAACCTTGTGGGCTTGACCTCCCCCTCCCTTTTCTTTCTCAACAGATCTACGGCCCGATCCGGAACCCAACCTAAGCATCGGCCCAATGGACTGTTCTCAGGCCCTATCTACATTTATTATATCAAATTGGTGAGTGGTGACTTAGTCAAGTAATTGATATGACACTAGTCTTATGGCTCAAGTTAAGTAATTAAAAAATGGGTTGGCAACAATTGCATGGTGTCCCCCTCCATTGGACCCTGCGAGGTGCAAATATTGCGACTAACCTCCTGTCCAAGCTTGCTCGTCGTCTTGGTGTAGCAACTTAATTTTTAAATAAATGGATTCAAACCTACTAAGAAATTAGTTAAGTAATAAATGGGTTCAAGCCTACATTGGTGAGTGGTGACTTAGTTAAGTAATCAATAAATGGGTTCAAACCTACTATGAAAGAAGTGGCAGACACAAGTCTTTAGGCTCAAATGGGGAGTTAGAGGGCTACACTTTTCAATCTTTATGACTATGGCTAGTTGGAATGTGAGGGGTCTTAGGAAGAAGGGTAGGAAGGTGGAACTCTTATGAGTTGATTAATACCTATGCTAAAGAAAAAAAATGCATCAGAAGGATAATCCCAGGTGGTTGGAGTTGGGTGGGGAATGGTAATGATAACTTAAAGTAGAGTTATAGTGGCTTGGATTAAGAAGAAATGGCAGGGTAGAGGTTATCCATACTCATCTGCAGCAGATTTTCTGTTGGTGTATACCTCTAGAGGGACAGGTGAGGATGTTGATTACTTTTAGTTATGTGGAGTGAGCTGATATCTATTGGTAGGTCTACCTTAGCCCAAGAGTATCCATGGATTGTTCTAGGGTTAGGTGTATGATAGAAAAGATTGGTGGAAGGAACATTCCATCCCCTTTCCTCATAAGAGTTGATAACTCCCTTTTGATGAAGACAGACCTTAAAGCTAATGGATTTTATCTACTCTTGGTCTAATAAGCAAGGAGGAGGAGGCAGGATAGTTGGTAGAATTGATAGGGCTATTGTGAGTAGCCAGTGGATATCTGGTTTTTCCGGCGCTTCTATTGACTACCTGCCAGTGGGTACCAGTGATCATTCACCCCTGGTGGTTAGTTACATGGAAGGAGCTAACCAGTCGGGGACCGAAGCCTTTTAAGTTCTTTAATACTGGGTGTAGTAGGGATGGATATCAAAGCTACTGACTGGAATGGTGCTCCTATTTTAGTAGATGAATTGGAATATGATGTTTTCCATTCAGATGTGAATAAGTTTTCTGGTCAGATGGGTACAATGCCAAATCAAAAAGGATGTGTGGAAGGCAGTGGATAATTAACTTCTTCTCTTCAGTGCAATTGCTCAAGGAACTCAATCGCACTTTTGTGCCTCTTATCCCCAAGGTGGCAAATGCTAATGAGGTCAAAGGCTTTAGACCCATTTTCCTTTGCAGTAGTCTCTATAAGTTCATCTCCAAGATACTAGCTAATCGACTGCAAGTGGAAACAGGAGAATTGGTATCTTTAAACCAATCTGCATTCATTCCTGGTAGAAAGATAGGGGATAATATTTTGTTGGCTCATGACCTTGTTAGAGTATTTGAAGTCCAGAGGGGGCCCAAGAAAGCTTGCATAAAGGTTGATATTGCTAAAGCATATTATCAAATAAATAGGAACTATATTATTATTCATATTCTATAGATGCTTGGATTTTTTGTGAGATGGCTGGAATGGATCAGGGTGTTAACGGATAGTCCCACATCGATAAGAGAGGCATCCATCACCCGCTTTATATACCCTCTGTGGACCTCCCCTTAAGACTCGGGTTTTAGGGTGTGAGTATCTAACATGGTATCAGCGCTGGCACATCTCCTGCTCCCGCTCCGGGTGCTCCCCACTAATCGTGCCTTGCCACACGTGCTCTGCGTGGGAGGATCCTTACAACACATGCTCCGCGTGAGGGGGAGTGTTAACGGATAATCCTACATCAATGAGGGAGGCACCCATCACTTGCTTTATATACCCTCTATTGACCTCCCCTTAAGACTCGGGTTTTAGGGTGTGAGGATATCTAACACAGGGAATGTATTTCTACTCCTAGTTTCTCTATCATTGTCAATGGATCTCCTAATGATAGGTTCAAGTTTACTAGGGGGGTAAGGGATTAGACAAGGAGATCCTCTCTATCCTTTCTTATTCTCTCTGGTTATCGAAGGTCGACGCCTCTAAGCTTTTCGAAGAAGGGCTGGTAGAGGGGAAGTGACAGAGCTATAAAGTTGGGTGTGCACCTTGTACTTCCCACCTCTGAGCTTTGAGGAAATGTTATTGACATGGCCGGCTGGGAGTTCTCAGTTGGTGGAGGAAGATAGGGTTCAGCTGGTTGGGTCATCTTCAATGGGGGACTTGATTCATTGGGTCCTTATAGTTGTAGGATCTCCATGGATGCTATAACTCGTGAATATTAAAGGGAGATGGTAAAACATTGACTTTTACTTATGACAACATGACGCACATTAAGACTCACAAAAGAAAATAAGTAGACCTGGCAATCTGGCCCTTTGAAGAGGATACCCTTTCTGGCGCGGCTCTCCAAAGTTTTGCCGTCCAAGAGTCTAAGGGTCGGGTTGGGCCGGGTCAGACCGGGCCCAATTTTCATAGGTCCTCCATGATGAGGGTTGGGTTAGGGGAAACCTACGGTCCTGTAAGACCCTACCCTAGCTCCATATACATATCTTATTATAAATATATATAATATTTAATAAGAGAGCTAAATCAATGACTAATTAATCATGACTAATCAATCATTAGTCGGTCACTCACTATGAGCCTGTGGGAACTGGATTTCTCAAATTCGGATATATTCGTATGAAAAGTAATATAAAATTCTCATAAGGCTTATAATACTTTAAGTTGTGTTGTTAGTCTCATGCACGGATATAGAATGATGGATTTAAATGATTGCCAAAAGTCAAGGCAATGGTACAGTTAGGGGTGGCAATGGGTCGGGCCGGGTTGTGTCGTGTTTATGTTATGTCCGGTTTCGTGTCATGTTCAAAACCTCTAAATCCGGACCCAAACTGTTTGACTAATCGTGTCTAGACCCGAAACCCGTACCTATAAATGGGTAGACCCCGTAAGAACCGTTTATATTGGGGGGGAGTGCGATCTTCGGAGGAGGGCATCGGCGCGCGCGCGCGCGCGCGAGAGAGAGAGAGAGAGAGAGAGAGAGAGAGAGAGAGAGAGAGGAGAGAGAGAGAGATCTGGGGGGTAGCGAAGCCGGCGATCTTCGACGCCCGATCTCCGGTGGCCTGTCGCCCGACATCCCGATCGTCGATCGCCGATCTCCGAACCCAATCGCCGGCTGCATCTCTCGCCCGACCTCGATCTCCTGACCCCAATCCACTGATCTCTGACGCCCAATTCTCTGGTGGCCTGCCAACCGATCTCCGGTGTCTTGACGCTCGATCTTTGACCCCGATCGCCGATCTTTGACGGCCAATCTCCGGCGGCCTGTCGCCCAACACCCCGATCGCCTATTGTCGGTCTCTGACCCCGATCACCAACTGCACCTCGCCGACCCACCATCTCCGACCCCAATCGCTGGCTGCCCTCTCTCTCTCTCTCTCTCTCTCTCTCTCTCTCTCTCTCTCTCTCTCTCTCTCTCTCTCTCTCTCTCTCTCTCTCTCTCTCTCTCTCTCTCTCTCTCTCTCTCTCTCTCACTCTCTCTCTCTCTCACTCTCAGCATAATGGTGGATCACAACCGTCCCTTGAACCCACCGGATGCTAGGTAGACATGACCCGACCCGACACGACCCATTAATTTTTAAACGGGTCTTGAACGGGTCAAACGGGTTGGAGACAAAACCCGGACCCCAACCCGTTTACGACCCGATACTATTTAACCCAGACCCCAAACCTGCTAATTTCGTGTCGGGTCTGTCGTGTCGGGTCCAAAATTGCCAGCCCTAGGTACAGTAGTAGTTTAGGTAAAATTACCATAATGATCTAAGTGGTTAAATAAAATAATCATTATCTTAATGGCATCAACCTGGTACTTGCTAGGGTCCATCATTTTTCGGCCTTGAAAGGATAGGGCCTACCCCATAAAACAAAGGGTTGGACCAGTTTGATTCCGACCCTGCCCTAGCCCTACCCCTGCCAACACGCGATCTAGTGTATTTCATTTCTACCCGAAGATCCTAAACATCCATGTCTAAATATAAATGGGTATATTTTGTTATTTTAGTCACCAACGTGACGATTCCAATTGATCCATAGACTACTAATCCGGCTAAGTGATGAGTTGAACAAGGATCGGAATCCAACATCTTGAAGAAATAGCTCCCATTGTTTTTCGACCCAATACCATAATAGAGTTTTTAACCCCTAGCAACAATGATTGGTCATTTTACGGTATAAATTTGAATAGTATTGAAAAAAATTGTCAGAGAAAGCCATGTTGTTGGAAGCCTTAGAATCTATATATCGAGAAGAAGATGAGACGAAGGTAGCGGGGATTCGCTCGGGCGCATGATTCGTTCGGGAGACATCGACATGATTTGCTCGGGTGCAAGGACGACAAAATAGTGAGAGCTATTACGTTCGCTGTATGTTTTGATATTTGGGTCAATACATAAGAATGTATTAATAAAAAATGTCAAGGTAACAAAATTAATTCGTGGTTCGTCAAATGTTTATCTCCATCCAATGATTTTGGTTCACTTTCTTTTAGATAAATTTCTCTCCATTCAGTAAAAACTGCGAATACAAACGGGGTATTTGAAAAATCATCTTCCGGTTACAAAGAAGCTCCTAATCCGTGGTTCGTCGGATGTGAAGTATGTACTCTCCGATCCAACAATAATACACCCTCAAAAGAATTGAACTGATGATACCCGAAAAAACTCTCGCTTCATTCCGAATTGGGTCATTCGGGTATGTGACGCTTCTATCTGTCATGCAGAAAATGGTCCTCTATTTATAGAGTGCGAGGCAATGATTCACATATCCATTGCACCCCTAGGTTCACACTAATTTGACAATTAATGCAATGGTTCGTCAGCCAATAGACACTTGAAGCACCCCTAAGTTCGCACAAGTTCGCGAACCAATTCAATGATTCGTCAACCAACAGATGCGTGAAGCACCCCTATGAACCAATCGATGCTTTGAAGCATCATATGAGCCAACAAATGTTTTGAAGTACTTTCTGAGCTAACAGATACTTTGAAGTGCCTTTTGAGAATTTGATCACAAACATTCTTCTTGGCAATCCGCATCGCTTACCAATTATTAGAACACCTTTATCGTAACTATCTCTATTTTATATATATATATATATATATATATATATATATATATATATATATATATATATATATATATAAGCACCCCTAAGTTCGCACTAGTTCGCGAACCAATTCAATGATTCGTCAACCAACAGATGCGTGAAGCACCCCTATGAACCAATCGATGCTTTGAAGCATCATATGAGCCAACAAATGTTTTGAAGTACTTTCTGAGCTAACAGATACTTTGAAGTGCCTTTTGAGAATTTGATCACAAACATTCTTCTTGGCAATCCGCATCGCTTACCAATTATTAGAACACCTTTATCGTAACTATCTCTATATATATATATATATATATATATATATATATATATATATATATATATATATATATATATATATATATATATATATATATATATATATATATATATATATATATATATATATATATATATATATATCACCGAGGTGCAGCAACAACGCTGCACCTCGGCCTTGTTTTACCTACCTAGAAGTTTTGGAATTGGATGAAATTTGGTGAGGGTGTTGTCTAGGGTAAGATGATCATCCTCACAAATTTTCATCAAATTCCAAAACTTCTAGAGGGGTCAAATGGTTGAAGCAAAATCTTGCAGATTTTAACAGTGACTGCGGACGGCTGATTTTGCTTCGACCATTTGACCCCCCTAAAAGTTTTGGAATTTGATAAAAATTTGTGAGGATGATCACCTTACCGTAGACAACACCCTCACTAAATTTCATCCAATTCCAAAACTTCTAGGTTGGTAAAACAAGGGGGCGGTTGCAGCATTGACGCTGCACCCTGGTGCAGGCTCCCCGCCCCCTATATATATATATATATATATGGGCATGCTTAGATGCGGTCTGCGGTCCGTGCCGCAGCCGTCCGATGCATGCGGTGCACCGCATCGGACGGCTGCGGGTGCGGACCACACGGACCGCAGGACCGCATTTAAGCATTTCCCTATATATATATATATATATATATATATATATATATATATATATATATATATATATATATATATATATATATATATATATATATATATATATATATATATATATATATATATATATACTCAAACATATTTTGAAATATTCACATTCTTCCTTCATTTTCAAATTTTTAAAACATAATATGAAAGTCTCAAAAGCATGTATGTAGCGACGAGAGTAGCAAAATTGATGGGGTTATCAAAGACTGATACCCATCTTGCACACAATAATCCAGAAGCAATGATGGATTCAGAGGATCGAGAATTGGAGCCCTACAGAAATTAGAGAAATCAAAGCACCACACAACAATACGAACGATCGAATATCATCGGCAATCAAGGATTGAATTATCACGATAAAGAGAAATACATATAATAGGTCACCATTTTTCGGGCCCTATAAACCCCTTTCGTTGATCTCTCTTAGAACACTAGTGAAAACCCACCTTTCGCAAGAGATCTAGAGAATATCAAAAAGGTCCCGAGAGATAAAGACACATGCCAAGATCAAAGCCGAGGTAGATGCACCAAGAATCCGTAGACGAATCCCCATCTTCTTCCTCGTCTCTCTTCTCTCCCTTCTCTTTTTCTTCCCGACCGCATGAAACCCTAATGATAGTCTCTCTCTCTCTCTCTCTCTCTCTCTCTCTCTCTCTCTCTCTCTCTCTCTCTCTCTCTCTCTCTCTCTCTCTCTCTCTCTCTCTCTCTCTCTCTCTCTCTCTCTTAACGATTTCGTATTCAAACCCTAGGCCACCCACCCATGCTCCCCTTAAAAAGGAGAGCAAGCGTAAACCAAAAGAAGACCGACCATGTTTGGATAGGATTATGATTCTGAGATTCTAGGAGCCCGGAATCCCAAAAAAGGGCTCTAGATCTCGAAACCTCGATTTTGGGCTCTAGAAAAATGGCTCTCAAAAGCATATATGGGCTCTCCGTAGAAACACTTTTTGAGATCAGGTTGTATCCAAACAGCTCTTTGTCTTTTTTAAGGATTCCGGACTTCAAGAATCCTAGAATTTTGAAATTGGAGCGTATCCAAACAGGCCCGAAAAACCAATGAATTTCCAACTGCAACTTCAATTCGCAGCCCAAACACCCAAACTTGCGCCCAGGCTTTCAGATTGGGCTCCAAAATTGGGGCCCGAGCAAACACCAGGAACCCCCGATTCGAGTCCTGCCAGACTGGGCATATGGTACCCCCAGTCTGGCGCCCGGGTGAACCCCAAGCTAGGAGAGAGAGAGAGAGAGAGAGAGAGAGAGAGAGAGAGAGAGAGAGAGAGAGAGAGAGAGAGAGAGAGAGAGAGAGAGAGAGTACTTGAAGTTGGAGGGAGGAGGGGGCCTTGATGGATGTCAATTGTACCTTTGTTAAGATCCGTTGTCGGTGACCTATTTTCTTTCCAGGTGGGCTGAGGGTGACAAAGGTGAGGACAACAGTTCTCCGCCTCTCCCACTCCTCAAAGGACAAATGCCTCGCTAGCTACGGTACCCATTTCCGTAACTCTATGCACCGACAACTATTATTAGCTCGTTGTCGGCGAATCCTTCCAAGATCGCCATTCCCCTGTAATATCCAACAACCCGTACGCCAAGTCACCCTAGGCTGACAGAGCCGGCAGTAGGGGTGGCAATGGGTCGTGTCGGATCGGGTTCGTGTCGTGTCCAGTTTCGGGTCGTGTCCAAAACCCTAGTTCCGGACCCGACCCGTTTTAACTAATCATGTCTAGACCGTAAACCCGTACCCGACCCGCTTATAAACAGGTAGACCCGATAAGATCCATTGGATCCGTTTACCACACGGGTCTATTCAATTGACCCGATCTGACCCAATCCGACTTGAACCGATAAGACCCGCTGGTACTACATACTACAGTATCCGTTCGCGAGTATACCTGACCCCGACACGACTCGTTGAATTTTAAACGGGTCTCTCGGGTCTAGACCCGACCCATTTATTAACCGATCTATCATTTCGACCTGTTTACGACCCGAACCCATTTAACCCAGACCCGCTAACTTTGTGTTGGGTCATGTCAGGTCCAGAATTGCCAACACTAGCCGGCAATCACCTAGCTCTCCAGTTTGTTAGATTCGGATCTGGTTCTCCTTGTAGTAACAAGGATCCGACCCAATAGTTGAGCATTCTCGACTACTGAAAAAACTGGATCGACAATCTACTGATACTCCATGTGAAAAGAAGAGGTGTCACCCTCTAAGTGGTGGAACTATGGGCCATTCCTTAAGGGATGCCACCACCACCTAACGTTGTTGCAGGACGGCCACCGCTCCCGGACACCACTCCCGCAGATCACCGATCGCTACTCCGTCGGACGCCACGTGTCACTGACCACCTAAGTACGATGCCCGTTACGTTGCGGGGTGCAGGTGCTGGCGGAATAGGAGGCGGTGGGCCGGTGGCAAACAACGGTAGCATTCAATGGTGGGCCGTGGCTGGGTCTGGTGGTGGCATCCCTAGGATTCATCCCATGGTCCATCGTCCGGCCACTGACAAGGTGACACCTCTCCATTTCATATGGAGAACACGCGATCTAGTGT